>JAOCPT020184151.1:0-13874 GCA_026546935.2 Palythoa grandiflora | reverse complement strand
TAAATCATTCGAAAGATATTAAACCGACTTGCAAAATTAATTCATAAAAAGTTAATTTAAACAATTTTGTTTTCATATGCAGATGAGCGAAAACTCTCGCTGAAATGTTTTTCCTTTTCTAATACCTTTTTACCATCAAATATCTTAATTTTCTAATTTTGCTGCCTTTTAAATTTTTTCTGGGACAGAAATGTTTAGTAAATTCTCAATAAAACCAGCGAAAAACGTATATTATCATATAGTTTAGCTTAGGTTTCTACTGAAGCTAATTATTAGCTTATAAAGAATGATAAAATCTTATTAACAGCTAATAATCTCAACTTTATTTGGTGATAAATCTTCAACAAAAATCCTAATTCATCTGGGATCCTTTTTCAAAGAATCTCCATTGCAGCTAAAAGCAGATTGTTATATAAATGTATTTCACCTGGATTTTTTTGCAAGTATTCTAACAAGCATTTCTCATACTCATAAACAGTTTAACAACATCTTTTTCCTTGCCACCAATGGTGTGATTTTTGTTTTTTTTTAAACACATAAAAATTAATGAAAAAATTAATTATAAAAGTGTTTATATGGCCAAAAGCGTTTATTTAGAATTTGATATCTTTAGAATGGGTAGAAGAGTATTCTAAAAAGAATTTGATCCCGGCACATTTTCGGCACAAAATTGACCTTAAAAGTTCACGCTCCGGCCCCGCCTAACGAAATTGACCGAGAGTTAATAAGTTTGGGTCCAAAATAGGCCGCAATGTCACTTTAGGAATCGTCTACTCTTCCCGCCAGTTTATTTCAGTGTTTCATTGTGTTTCCATAGAAACCCGATCATTTATTGGCGTTAATAAACCGAAAAATAATCGGGTTTGTATGGAAATACAATGAAACAGATGAAAAGAGGAGTCGACAATAGACCAATTTAGAAAGGGATTGAGGAATGAATAATTTATTTCTTTTGTTTTAGACCCCTCAGCCTCGGACCCATGATGAATTTTGATATATCGAAATTGGTCTATTCCTTAAGTGATGTCACGGTCTGTTCTGGGCCCAGACTTAACAATGCAAGTTATTTTCGTTGGACGTGACCTGGCGGGAACTTTGAGCTCGATTTTGTAGCGAAGAATTTGCAAAACCGAAAAATGTTTTGGGAATACTTGTTTATTCAATAGAAAGATACCAATAACACAAAAACCCTGTAGGCCGTATAGACACTTAAAATTTTGTTGTCATTTCTGACAGTTACTTACAAGGGGTTGCCTCTACTTTGAACATCGTTTCCATGCCTGCGTTGATGTGATCGTTCACGTGACAGTGAAGCAACCAGTTTCCAACACTGTCTGGAATCATTTTTACTGTCGCAAAGACACCAGGGAAAAGGTCATAAACATCCTCGCGGTGATAAGACAAGGTTTTCTGTTTGAAAAAGAAAAAAAAAGCGCAGATAATAACTTAAATAATACTAGCTTTTTGTTTTCAAAATTTATTTGAAACAAAATAAAATTTATTCACATTTCCAAATTTAACAGGATAAAATTCAAAAAGGGAATAAGTATATTTAGGTCGAGTATTTGTACAAAGTAAGTGAAACGAGAAGAAACTAAACATAGATTACAATTAAGGAAATGTTCTAAATAAACTGTAGTAGACACTAGTCTTGTTTTGTGACAATTTTAGGTAGGCAAACGAGTTGAGCAAACGAGTTGAGCGAAATAAAAAGAAATAGGGTAGGAGAAAAAATAGAAAGAAAATAGGAAGACGAACAAGAACAAGAAGATAAAAAAGAAGTAGGAGGGGAAAACGAAGAAGAAGAAGAAGAAGAACAATAACAACAACAACAACAACAACAACAACAACAACAGCAAGAACGAAGAAGGACAAGAAGAAGAACAAGAAGAAGAAGAAAAAGAAGAAAGACGAGAGGGAGAAGAATTAAGGCATTTACTTTTCTAAATATGGAGCTATACTTTAACAGTTCCTATCTAATTTGAGTAATGTCTCATTCTAGGAAAACAGATTGATTTACAAACCGCAACGAAACTCTGGCCGTGAAAATGCACAGTATGCATGTCCACTTCATTGCCAAGGCCAATTAGATACCAGTCCACTCTCTCTCCAGCTTTCATCTCCAGTCCCTTCAGGTTACCAAACACATAACCATTGATTACGTGCATTTTATTGCTCTCCTGGAAATCTTCGTCTTCTTTATTTACACCATCTGCGAGAAATAGAAAACACAAAATGTATCATATTTTTTACACAAGAAACGTTTGCTTTTTTTAAAGGGAAAACATCAAAGCGTATCATTCGGTTTATTTATTTATTTCTCATTGCAACGTGACCGACAAATAGCACTGCTCTTGCGCCGGCATTACTTGTCTGGTGTTTCGCTGCAAATATGACACAGAATAAATACTCTTATTGTATACAATGTTAAAAAGTTCAGCAACGCTTTCCTTAAATTGATTTTATTAAGACTGAAAACACATTTCCTTCACGTATTTCGGTAAGATGTTCCACCTGAATATTAGTCCTCTGTATTCAATTCTTCTCGCTGGAACTGCTAGTTTGAAAAGGGCTAAACATTAATTTAGTTTATCTTGTGCTTTTTCTGAAAGTGTATAGGTGAATCCTTGTTTATATTGTTTGCTTCATTAGCATACGTGCATCTTTTTCTAACTGAGATACAAATTAAGAAGTTGTGAATATTGAAAAAGCTTTGCAAATCCAATAGAAACCTCTTCGGAAAGAAATAAGACCGATAAGTTATATACTGTTCTGGTCATGCGTTTTGAAATATTGGAAATTTTACAAAGAATGTAAGAACTCATTAAGGGTTTTGCCACCCAGTGGTTTTGCGGGGTTTTTTCCAGGACACCGATATCATCTGTGAAACTGTAAACAAAACTTTGGTCGCTAACTTCACTTTAAACTTAATTCCTTTTTATTTTGGTTCTTTCTCTACCTTCAGTTGTATGCAAATGAAGCAAAATGTAAACAACGACGCCAGAAAAGATTCGCCTATATGATCTCAAAAAAGCTTTTGTTCAGCTGAAATTCTCTATGCATTTGTAGTTCGAGTTTTAAAAAAATTGACTGACTCATAATATTCTTCTTTGCTTTATGGAGTGTACAAATGGGACTTGTTGGCTCTTGACCGAGTTTTGGGTGGCCTGGGCCCAAAAAGGCTGATGACGTGTAAGTTGCAGTGCAAAACATTTTGCTCGAAACGGCCCACAAGAAAAAAAAACCCTCCAGTATCACACGTTTTCAACATTCACTGTGTGTTGGTGTTGACTCATCTATTTGACGTCATAGACGTTCTCAGTACCCAGCCTCCACAAGCGCGGTCAAGGATTGAAAATGCCGCAATATCTCTACTTTTGAATCTCAAAAAAATCTAGGATAGCAAAGTTTTTCTTTATTTATTAATCTTGTGTTTTCTCACAGTAACACCACATTGTAACTCTTAGCCTAAAAACCAAAGTTTAGGGTCATATGGACTTTAAAAGAAAAAACAATTATACCATTTTATTGTTATTTCTAAAAATGTATAAAGATCTCAAAAATTACCTTTAGTTTATATTTCTGTATTGCGCATCTCGTTCTAATATCTTTATATTAAGAATAAGAGATAATTAACCAAGCGCGCATACAGAATGAGCAAGCGAAGTTAATAATTCGTTTATTTATATGACTTTTATATTTCCGGTAATTTATCCTATGACTACGGAAATCATCGGAACTATCGGAAAGCTTCGGAAATGCTTAAAAACTGTTTCTTATGCATTTTTGGATTTTTGATGATTTTTTAAAATTCTTCCGAAAGTGTTCGAAAATCTTCGGAAATTTTCGGAAAATTTCGGAAGTACTATAAAATCGTTTTTTGAGTAATTTTTCGAGTTTTGAACATTTTCTGAAATTCAACATCTGGGAAACCGGTCCGTATACGCGCGTATACGGCCCTTGGGCCGAATACGCATTTTGACAGACCGCGCAGGAACGACGGTAATCAGAATGCAGGAAATTGTAAAGTCATATAATAAAGAGACTAATTAGTAAAGTATTTCTAATGATATTTACCAGGTTTTTTACAATATTTGTTAATGTTTTCTTGCAAATACCAGCTTTTGTTTTCATCCATCACAGTAAAAAGAAGCGCAAAGTCCCGATCGACATCTTTTCGTTTATTTTCCTCGGTAAGTGTGTTCTAAAATTAAAAAAAAAAAACATAACAATCTTTTAACAAAGTCAAATGTCAACGAGCAAATGTAGACTTTGTCAGTACGATACCCAGCCAATAGGCCTGTAGGCGTTGAGATAAATTTTAGATGAGGATGATGTCTAAGGGACAGTCTTGCCGCTCTTTTGGGTTTCGTCTGGTCTGCTATTCTGAAATAAGGGCTACTTACGCACTTATCAAGGTGCAGTAGTAGCTACATAACAAGGTATAAGTGGGGATTATATATCAAGGTACAGTAGGGGCTATATATCAAGGTACAGTAGGGGCTATATATCATGGTACAGTAGGGGCTATATATCAAGGTACAGTAGGGGCTATATATCGTGGTACAGTAGGGGCTATATATCATGGTACAGTAGGGGCTATATATCAAGGTACAGTAGGGGCTATATATCATGGTACAGTAGGGGCTATATATCATGGTACAGTAGGGGCTATATATCAAGGTACAGTAGGGACAATATATCATGGTACAGTAGGGGCAATATATAAAGATACGGTAGGAGGTATATATGAAATTGCAGTAGGGGCTACATATTAAGTACAGTGGGGGCTATATATCAAGATACGGTATGGGTTATAAATTAAGGCAGAGTAGTGGGTACAGATAGAGGTACAGTAGGGGCTACAAATGATAGTACAGTAAGGGCTACAGATCAAGGTACATGCTGTAGGGGCTAGAAGTCGAGAGAACTTATCATGAAACAAATTCATTACACACCAAATTTTCGTACGACAACATTAATAAAGAATCAACAGGTGACCAAATTAGTTGACAAAGTAATTGCTTCAAAAAATTTTAAATGGGGAAGCTTTTAACAATCAACATTAACATTAAAAACAAACTAGCTGAGCATTATTGCTGACAATTTAAGTTCACTTAAACAGCAACAAGAAATTTTCTTAATCTTGTGCGTAGTCTTCCATTTGCATTTGACCGTTTCATTCCCGAGTAATTTATCGACATGTCACTTTTTACAAAACATTAAAACTCAGGTAATGAGAAATATCAGAAATTGATCAAGTGGAACGATCTACAGCAGTCAAAAAGCAAAATTCTCCCAAAATGCAATTATGGAAATATGGAAAGTATAGAGCTGGTTGGGAGACTTTATTAATACGTCATTAGCCGTGTTTGGGGTTCAAAAGGGAAAACGTTTCTATACTCGCTCCACACTAACCTTTCTACAAACAACCATGGCACCAACCAGTCCAGAGTTGGGATCTTTTACCGAATCCACGTCAGAATAGTAGGACCAAGTAAGGCAGTTTGTATCATTTAGACTGGGGCCTGCTCGGGCTGGGACGGTCCATGTGTACGTGTAGGAACTACCTGCAGCAACTTTGTTGTCTTTAGTGTCCGCACCCGTAGTACCATCCTTGTAATCAGAGCCTTCCATTGATTTCCTAGATAAAAGAACAGTTAAGCAAAGTGTTGTTGCTTATCAATCCTGAAAGCCTTTGTTAGTGAAGGAACTTTAGGATTCATCTGGTCTTGATATGTTCAGTTCATATATAGTATATAATAGTTATTATTAAACTTTCAACCTCGAATAATGCTTTTCTAGCGTTCTGATTGGTTCACTCACTCTCGGTTATCAGCTCATATACCGAATTACCTTATATGGAAAATGTTGCCAAGCTGAAAAATTTGTGCGGGAGGCGAAGCTGAGAAAATTTCAAGTATCGAAAATTTCAGAAAGTTCATTAAATTAAATAAAACAATCATTCCATTTGCGCTTGTTGGATATGAGATGATTTACAGTAAACTCAGCGCTTCGCACTTCGTTGACTATTTACCATCTTATATTCAACGCGCGCTCCTGGAATAATCTTTAAATATTCAGTAAATAAGAGATTTTTATTCGTTAATCTAATGTGATAGCTAAAATTTGAAGAGCAATATTGTTTTAACTTTTCATTATTCGATGGACTCAGTATTTCCTCAATGCATACTTCTTGAGAAGTAAGATGTTTTGTTTAAGCTGAACATTCTTTCGTGTTTTTCTCATTACAACAGCTGAAGTAAAGAATTTTTTTCCGAGAGGATTGAGAAAATATTGGGGTCATCGAATATGAAAGGTCTATAGAACCCTACAGTTTTCGGAGGTGGCCGGCATCTTGAATTATTAAAACAAAAATAATTTTAAGGTAATTTTTGAAGTGTAAACAAAGTATGCATGAAATTGTTTTTGTTTTTTGAAAATGGCACCTTTTCCACACGGAAGATATCTTACATTAGGAAAAGCTCAGGCTGAAAATAGAACACTTTTAACAACCACTAGGATGTTAAAAGAACAAAACGGTCTATAATCCGTTCCGCCTAGCTTACCTGTAAAATACTCCGTGAGGATGAATAGAGTAAGGCCTTTTGGCTTTGTTCTTAAACACAACCTCGATAGTGTCGCCCACCTCGGCGTAAATAATGGGCCCCAGTACTCCAAGATAATCTTCTCTTTCTTTCATTTTTTCAAACGTGTTGTCGATGAACTCGCGAAAGAGCGCTTTCTTGTATATTTTACCAATACGATGATCTCCTCCCACAGTAAAAACCTTTGCATTCCTGTAATAATTAGATCACCTATGTGAAATAGGGTAAATACTGCGGATTCCAACCAAAAATAGAAAAACTAATTGAGTTATTCAATGATAAAACAATTATTGAACTTGGTAATCGCAAAATATTTGTCAGTGGCAAGCAGATTCATTATTTGCTAAAACTGAGCGCGTCAAATAATTGTTTATCATTATTATGTCTGTTCCTTGTACACAAAAAAGGATGTTCGGCCTGGGTTATAGTCCTTGGGAGCGGGTTATAACACTGAGTTACCAAGGGTCCCAGGCCTGTCTTTTCCTTCTTCTTACAGGGACAGTACTTTTCTTAGTATCTTCACTATCTCCAACAATGCTCTTTTCTAGATAACTTCCAAGCTAACGTTCTCGCCGACTCGCTTCAAGTACTCCTAAAAACTGACTGATACAGCTCGAAGAGCCGCAATAACAACTGGCACTACAATAACTTTTCGCGTGCGCCAGACTTTTGCATTATCTTTTTCAATAGTTGATTCGCTTCATGTCTTCTTTAAGGTTGACTGACACGGCTCCAAGAGCCCCAATAACAACTGGCACTACAATTACTTTTTGCATGCATCATCATCGTCATCGATATCGTCATCGTCATTGTCATTGTCATTATCCTTTTTATTTCGATACCTTCAAAGAAAAAAACATGCAATCTTACTCGTCGTCTTTCAAATCCTTTCCCAAAACAACATCTTTTCCTGTTGGTGCATAGTCCCAGGCTTCCTCCACAGCAGCGATAAAGTAACGCCTGGTAGTTCCCTCAACAGCTTCGTTTTCAGATGATTGGCATTTATCAACTTTATACTTTGCCTGCATTCCCGCCGAGTAGTGGTCAGTGGTCTTACATACCAGTGCCCATTCCCCAATATTGTCGGGCTTCATGTACACAGTAGTAAATGTGCCTGGTTTTATTAAAATAAATTGATGTTGTGGTTATAGAAAAATTCTTTAAATCTTTTATTTTTATTCGTTCCCTGAAAAGTGTTGAGGTCAGCTGATTAGCTGTTTTCAGGACTGTGCACAGTATACCGTATTTCCTCGAATAAACGCCGCCCTCAATTAAATGCAGCCCTCCAATAAACGCCGCACCTGAGAGCCAAAATATTAGTAAACGCCGCCCTCCAATAAACGCCGCATCCTGAAACAGACAACAAACTGAAACATCGAATTTATGACATTCACTTTTTACAAGCGCAGAGCGGAGTTGTTTCAAACTGTAAGTTTAAACTTTGAAAGGCCCAGACAAAAATCCCCAACGTCGAATTTATCTGATTTCTTATAACGCGCTTACAAGCGCAACAAGCTGTAGTTTTAAAACTGTTACGCTTGATCGATACAGCCAGACAAAGAATTGTAAAGAATTTCTTCTTTTTAAAGTAAAGTTACGGCTGGTTGTTTAAAAAAATAAACAGCATTTTATATAAACGCCGCCCTCGAATAAACACCGCACCCAAATCATAAAACGCCGCGGCGTTTATTCGAGGAAATACGGTACTGAGTTCTGCCTTTAGATGGCAACGGGTCTTGAATAATGTGAAAGGAAAACTTTTCCGTTAAATTAGAACGTGATCACACCATATCAAACAAACCTTGGATATCTTAAAACAGAAGAGAGGTTGACATTCATAGTTGGCTTTCTGTAAAATCTCTGATCGTTTGCCAGATGATCGAAAGGACAAGGGTTTATAAGACTCTCTAAAGTACTTCAAAAATTTAAAAATAGGTTCTACAATAATCCTACTAAGAAGACATTGACATCAATGATATGCCGAAATTAGAAAACTCCAACTTAGTAGACAGCGAAACAAGTTTTGACGTCACTGATATGAAACTGGAGAACTCCAACATAGTATGCAGCGTCCTTATCAGTTGTGTTATGCCTGTTTTGCTGCCTGTTTTGTGGCCGAATTTCTCAAAATTACCTTATTCGTACTAATTTTCGCGAGCATTAATTTTCGCGATTTTGCAAAAAATGATAATTTAGGGCATTCAATTTCGCGAAAATTAACAAAAGGAAGACTTAGAAAAACGTTTTTTATTCAATGATCCATGATTTGTAATTAGGTAATAGAAATAGCTTTTATAATCAAACAAATCAAGCAAATACTGCAAATCAATCGCATGCTACTCCAATATTGTACTTAATAAAAGTCAATTGTAAAAGCCATTTTGGTGACTGCACGAAAGATGTTTTAAAAGAGCTATATGTACAAGAAGAAGAAATGAGTGATTCGGATGAAGAAAGTGTTGAAGTAGAAGATAAATAGACTGACGACAACTACCATGTAGCTATAAACTCAGTTTAAAGCAATTATAGAAGTGTATTAAATTTCGCGTGTTTAATTATCACGTATCCTTTTTTTTCGCGAATCTTTAATTTAGCGATATTTTACAAATCGTGAAAATAGCGAAATTAAAGCCTCGCGAAAATTAGTACGAATAAGGTAAATGAAAAATAAAGAATACAGATGCAAAACTTCAACTTTAAGATATTTTACTGCATCATGATCTTCAATACTATTTTATCTAATAATTTTCAGAAGATTAGACAATTACTGACCGGGTAAGAGACGTACTGTGTCTTTCCTGTTGCTGTCCTGCATTACTGTCTCTCCATAGAATGCAGCAGTGTGCATATCTACTTCGTTACCCAAACCAATCAGATGCCAAGATACTTTGTCTCCCCTGCACATGCGCAGACCCTCCAGATTAGCATACAAGCGGCCGTTAATGCCATGCATTTTGTTGCTTTCTTTGTAGCCATCATCGTCTAACCAGGAAACCCAAAAGTTTACATGTGACAATTCAGGTAATTTTTCTAAGGCTGTTTGTGAGAAAAAACTCAGAACAACGCTAACACGAGTGTAGAGAATTTAGAAATATTTAGATAGACAAAGAATTTCCATATAAACAGTCTGAAAAGCTGGTAGTATAGCAATTAGATCGAATGGTTAGATAAAGGGAACATGTAACCAGATAAATGGATGAAAGATAAAACTAGATAAATAGATGGATGCAAGAATTTAGAAAAAAACGGAACAAACAAAGGAAAAAGAAAGAAAGAAAGACCGATAGTCAGACAGACAGACAAACAGACGGACGGCCGGCCGGAAGGAAGGTGGGAGAAAGGGAGGGTAGGAGGAAGGGAGGGAGGTGACGAAGGAAGGAAGAGAGGGAGGAAGGGAGCAAAAGGAAGGATGAAAGACATAGAGAAAGATAAGAAAGAGGGAAGAAAGGAATAACTTAACGAATGAATGACTGAATGAATTATTGAAGGATAAATGGAAGAAAGGAAGGAATTGAATGAGGGATGGAAAAATGGCTGGATGGATTGATGGTTCAATTAACAAAAGGAAAGAATTTAAGAAGACCAGATCAATTTTATAAAAGTGTAGAAAAGACGGTTGGATGGACAAAGGAATGAATGATTAGATGAACATAGGGACAAATGGATGACAGGCTTTAAAAAGCAGGTGATTGTGCAGATAGATATTCAATACATGGCAGTTAATGTGACTTCTTACCATTGTTTACACCAGATGGATCACCACAGAACAACTTCTTGTTTTCTTCGTGATACCAAGAGACACTCTCATCAGTTACAGTAAACAATAATACAAATTCTTTATCCACATTAAGCTGCGTTCCTTTGCTTTTGTCGAGGGCACCTTTCTTGCACGTGAGTAGAGGCCCGATGAGTCCTGAAAACATTCAGATTTGTACTTGTCAACAAGTTTATGTTATTGCCATGGATTGCTTCAATGACATTATTGAATCTTACTGTATTTTTTTATCAATACACAAGAGCAATGTAATATGCACAATTTATTACTTTTTACGGCATTTATCCAGGTAGTAAAACAAAAAAGAAAACCGTATCAGTAAAAAAAAAGATCTCAGTGAAGTCGGTAACACTGGTAAAACGATTTGGTTACTGCTTAATCCTTTGTTTCCTACTAAATCTTTTAAAATTCAGTTGAGGAGGATGTTGTGAGCTCATTCAATAACAGTTGTTGTACATTTCATTTCTATACACAACTCCACTTTATTTTCTCTTATGCAACCTTTCTTATAGCTATTACAACGCATATGTTCATTTCTTTTCCATCACGTGATATAAACCGGAAGTATAACGATAACGCGATACACTACAGAGGAGAAGACTTCAGCTGAAAAACTTAGAGCAAAATTCAGAATTACTGAATTTCGAGACTGACCCATCTTTTATCAAATACTGCTGAATAGCTTCATGCAAAATCCTGAATTGCTGAATTTTCAAAGGCAAAAGCAACATTAAAATCTACAAAAAAACATAAAACAAAATTCAGTATTGCTGAATTTGTCTATTTTATTCAGCAGGATTGGGTAATATTTTCATCTCTAAAGATTAAAAAAATACTGAGTTTTTCTGTTTTATTCAACAGCATCTGATAAAATTTTGACACTGAAAATTCAGCAGTGCTGAAATTTAATATTTTGTTCTGCAGCATAATGCAGTGTAATATTTAGCCTAACACATGTGAGTTAAATGACTTAAATTAAGTTTTGGTGAATTATTTTGTGTTCAGCATTAAACAGAAGATCTAACTGTCAAAAATACAAATTAAGCAAAGTATTGTTGAATTTCGACAAACAAAAGTATGATCAGTAGCAATAAAATTCAACTGTTTTAGATTTAAAAAACGACTAAAACAGCTTAACAGAAAATTATACAATATTTTGCTGTAGTATTTTAAACAAAGTTGAAATTATTTTACATGATGGTATCAAAAATATTACAAAGCGAAATAAAGCTGCTATTTTTTGTCAAATCAATTAATGGTGTGTGGTGCAATTGTTGCAATCTTGCTGAATTTTGATAGAATTTGACAGATTTTAGTTAATTTAATAGTTTTTTTAAATTGGAAAACTGATTTTAGTTTGGAAAGCCTTCTTTGCTTAAAACACCATAAAGTCAAAAAAACTGAAAACCGGCCAACAAGAAGATTACAGCAAATGAGTGATGCAAGTTATGTTGGTATTTTCAGTGTATTGTTCTACTTTTAGTGTCCGTGCGTCGCTTACGGTTTCGCTCGTTCAGTTCATAATATGATACAAAAATCTTGGAAATAAAATAATATCAAGCTTTTTTCATAACATTTAATAATCTTTATTTATCTGCAATTGTTCCAGTTGGATAGGAAATAGCGATATTCCCTAACGCTAACACACACTCTTACACTCACTACTCGTAGTGCCCGTATATCGTTCTGGTTATTATAAACATCCCTTCCGTTTAAAATTTGTTCTGACTAAAAACTTGATAATTGGCACATGCGAAAATCTATGATGATCTTTCCTTCGTTTTAGAAAAAACCGACGGCGGTGTGGTTGGCGCAGTGGTAAGATCTCTGCCTTCTAACCACAAGGTCCCAGGTTCAACCCCGGCTCAGCTGAGAGTTGAACAATTGGTGACCATCTTTTCCACCAAAGTTGACTCAGCTTTCCATCCTCCCGAGGAGTCGGCAAAATGAGTACCAGCTTCTGGCTAACCTACGAAGGATTAGTGTCCCGTCCAGGGGAAGTCAATGACTCTTATCCTACAGAAACTGGAGATAAGCATCGGCTCCGGTGGGCCACTTCACTCGTATAAAGATTTAGCTTAGATTAGCTTTAGAAAAACTGATTTATCACTTGTGAAATCTCACCTGAATGGGTGTCTTTTATAGGATCAATGCTTGAGTAGTAGGCTCGAGTAATGCACTGCGCATCTTCGGACGTGGGACCCACGTGATCAGGCACAGACCACATGTAAACGTATGTCGTATTAGGTAAGACGACGTCGTCTAATTTTTCTTTCCCGGATGTGAAATCGTGATACAAGGCGCCCTCGTTCGATTTGTTGAAAAAGACTCCATGGGGCATAATACTGTAATTGCGAGTTGCCTGGGTTTGAAAATAATAATTGACAATCCCCCATGTAACTTTTTCTACTTAGTATAGATAATCACATGAGGCCGAGTAGTATTAAGGATTAAGTGCACGAGTGTTTTGGAAATTTTCCTAAACACAAGTGCTATTAATCCTTAATAGTACGAGGGCTGATGCGATTACTTGTTTATCAATAAAGGGCAAAATTTATACGAAGGAAAATCACGCGCGCAGTCTATTTTTATCTGGGAAGCCTATTTAGCGCTATGGCAAATCATCAATCAAATTGAACTGTCCGATCGATTCAATGAGATTTTATTCTCCAAAACCATGTCATGATACACTGCCAAAAGTCTAGAAAACAAAGCTCATTTTGTAGTTCTAATCGTTTTAGTAGTCGTATAATTGTTTATCAATAAAGGGCAAACTTTATACGAAGGAAAATCACCCGCGCTGTCAATTTTTATCTGGGAAGCCTAATTACCAAAAATGCCCTCTCCGTCAACAAATCCGCGTTCAGTAATTTTGCCCTTTATTGATAAAGGAAGATAGTGCATACTCCGCACCTAACAATGCGAAAGCAGATGAAACAAAGCAAATGCATAGATTTAGACCTAAAAGTGGAGGAGTGCTGGGTTCCCTGTGGTATGGGCATCTACATGAGTACATGTGTGCTGATGGGAACAAGCCTGGGTTACTAAAACACTACTGATAGCAACGAGTCATCAGAGGGGAAGACCTCGAGGATTATCGAGGTGGCAGAGTGCAAAGCCGTTGCATGTACATGAAGGCAGAATAGGTCTCGACTGCAGGGATTGTACACGCTTTTTTTTTTTATAAGAACCAGTAAATAAGAACCAGTAAATTTTGCCGAGGCTCATTGTTCTTAATTTTTCGGCGACTTCAGCCTCAATTTGTTCTTATTTCTGTGAGGGGTTTTTAATGAAGGGTAAACAAAATAAAACAAGGTATTGGAAAATGAAATGCCTTACGATACACATGTATTGTACGGCTGAATTAGAGGCGAACTACCTTTATTGTTTGTGGAGCAGTGAATCTTTTTATGTTTTATGCGATATCCCTAAGTTTCAGTGAATTTTCTACCACAAAAACTTTCCAAGTTATCAAGCCTCAGATCATCGGG
>JAOCPT020183674.1:0-13875 GCA_026546935.2 Palythoa grandiflora | reverse complement strand
AAAAATAAACAGCATTTGAAATAAACGCCGCACCCAAATCATGAAAAATTTAATAAACGCCGCGGCGTTTATTCGAGTAAATACGGTATTTAAACAATCTTTTTAAGATTGGCTGACATTTCTGGCTTGCCGACTAGCTTTGCCGTGTTGTTATGGCCGACTTCCGAGCCAGTCCCGTTGTACTTTACCACTTTTGGTTTGCCTAGCTTGCGCAACTGTTCCATTTTCTGAAGACGAAAAACGAAACCAGACCCATTTATAGGCTGATTCGCCAAAAGGCTAACCAGGAATGTCTTCAATGCTAGAGTATGATTGTGATTCATCTGGTACTGAAGACGACTAAAGCTTCTATATGCCTGGATTCTATGTACGGTTCTGTGCAGCGTGTTCCGAAGAACCATTAAATTAGGCAGTTTAGCTTCAGTTTCAGTTTAATTGTGCCAAAAATAGAGTTCAACTAATCCAGGCACGGATAATGAATCACCATAAAACTGAATAATAAAAATGTACAATAAAACTGTTACGAAATATTTTGGTCTTGAAAACAGGCCTAAAACTGCGCTTCTTCCTAAGATTGCGATTGCACAAATTAAGCGGTAAAGATTTGAGTTCATTCCTTTATTATTAACAGATTTATAGAGTTTAGTCTAAATTTCCATACAAAGTCTACAAAGTCTTGCAACTTTCCAAACAGAGCTTCGTGTGCTTGAACTTGTTGATCCAGTCGAACCCCTCAAGACGGACACCCAGATAAGACGGACACCTCTAAAAAATGGACACCAAATCTTGGTCCCTGCCGTTTTTTTTAAGTCATTTGCTGTATTTTAAGTCTCTATAAGACGGACACCTCTCTCAGACGGACAACGGACACTTTGAAATACCGAACGGACAGTTGAAACTTTTTTTAAAAAAAAAACTAAAACACTTTTTAATGACAATGCGAGTACTTAATTATAACTATAATTTGACCTCCATTACTATGATTGCATTTATCAATCAAATCCTTACATTACGTTCAGTAAGCTGTAAATATACGTAATTGAATAAGCGTTTTTTCAGTCATTTGCTGTATTTTAAGTCTCTATAAGATGGACACCTCTCCAAGACAAACAGTTGAGGTCGGTCCCGAAGGTGTCCATCTTAGAGAGGTTTGACTGTATTACAAACATAATGAATTGCTGAACTGTAAAAACAGTTTAAACATAGTCAAAGCTCCTGCAATCACACAAAGCATTTCAAAACCAAGTCTGACTTTGTTGCCCCTGTGACATAATTATATATGAATAAGGGCGATTTGATCAATTTCCTACATTTGAGGCAAACATACATGGCTCATGATTTCCTCTTGTCTTACTGATGCTTTCTGAGCTGTGGCCTTAATCATTCTGGTCGTCTGTTGGTCTGAAAGTTTCTTGACACATCTCTGACCTGCAACGACGTTACACACCTCAATTGGCAAGTAGGTGTGATTTTGCTCTTTCCCAACTTGTAGGCATGGTAGGTTTGGATATCTGACAAGGAAATGGCAATCAATTAACTCAATTATCTTAATTATTATAAATTATACCATATGATGTGTTACACACTACATCTAAACTTTAAAACTATTTTTAATATGCAGGGCCTCATGCCTTGTCCACACTAAGGGGATTTCATTTTGCTCTGTTTTAATTGACATCAAAAACGTATTGATTGATCTATGTCCACACTACCATTTTCATACCGTTTTCGGCTGTCTAACCTTTTTAAAGCTGTACATGCGATCACAAAGGAAAATCGGCCTTTCAGAGATTTTTTTTGGTCGCTCCAGCTGCTTGAAAACTGTGTTGTTGAAGTTGGAAAGACATACAAAAGTGACAGCAAGAAGCTGCCTTTTTATACACCATTGCTGAAATCACAAGAAAACCACTCAGAGAGATGGCCAAAGCATCATGTTTCTTGGCTGTCCTCTGTGATGGTTCAACCAATGTCAGTGTTCACGAACAGGAAGTTTAGGTATGTTTAGATCATCCGGGTTAGTGTAGTCCTGAGAAGGAATGTTGTCAATTTTGGTGACTGACGTTTCGACAACCTGTGCGGAAGTCATCTTCAGAGTCAAGTGAGGAATGGTGTGTCAGTAGAATACTTTTATAGTCTGGTACGCGATTACTGATTGGTTAAGTTGTAATGTGATTGGCTGTTAGGCTCAAGAAATGTGTTGTGATTGGTTGGGAGCAGGAAGTTTCTTACCTAAGAGTGGAGGCTAAAGAAGTTGTGATGGTGAAAATGCTTGGAAACAAAGAGTTGCCAACCGAATGCCCAAAGCATTCACAAAGCCATAGAGGACTCTGTCACTGTGTATGCTGCAATTGGTTTGCACGATTTCTCTTCCATGATGATAGGCTTTGGATCAGAATGTTATGGTTGGATCAACAGGTGGTGTGGTGGCTTCACTACACCAGAAGCAGTCAGCCCTCCAAGGAATTCACTGTTTTGCCGAGCGTCTTGAGCATGCATGTGCTCAAAGCCAGCTCGTTGCTTGGGAAAGTCAATGATCTACTATTGCAAATCTATCTGTTCTATCATCACTCAGCACCTATGAAATCTGGGCTTGAGGAAGCATACCGTTCATGTGGCCATGCCTGCCAAGTACCAACTCATGTGGGTGGCACAAGATGGATGCCTCATACCAGCCAAGGAATTTGGGATCCTGTTGAGGAACTATGATGTAATCATCCTGCACTTATCATAAGTGACGATGACTGGTTCCTCCAACCAAAAGGTAAAGAGCAAGGGATGGCTAGAGCAGCTTTGCTCTGTCAGTATTCCACTTTCTTTGGGACATTGTAATGGTGCTACAGCGTTTATCCTCAAGATTCCAGTCAATAAAGTCAAGCGTGCCTGACATCAACTCCAGCTTGGTTCTGACCGTTCAAGAGCTAACGTGTTACAGAGCGAAATCAGGAAGTAAACTGGCTGCCATTGCTGATTTGTCTAATGCGGACGTTTTCATGGGCCAACACTGGCTGAGAGATTTCGCCAAGGTTCTGATTCCTTTGAAGGCAACCGAATGAAACTACTCGATGACCTTATCAAGTATTTAGAGAAATGGTTTGCTGATACAAAACAATCTGTTATTCAAGCTACTACGATTACAATCTTGAAAACATGGCCACCTTGCAACAGTGATGAGTTCAAAGAGTTTGGAAATGCAGATATTCAAGAGCTGTGTGAGCACTACGATGCCATTTTCAGCGAGGCAGGAGTTGATCTCGATGTCGTTGGAGTACAGCCAGCTTGAAGAGGGTTCTAGCTGCAGCTTCCAAAGGCCATCCAGCAAAGATGTCATGGGAGATCAATGAATGTCACAGTGAGGCTCACTCTAACATCCTGGTTCTAGCGGACTTATGTCTTACATTACCAGCATCTGCGGCAGAGTGTGAGCATGGCATTAGCCTGATGAAGGTGGTTAAGACCGACTGGAGGAACAGGCTGAAGTCCTGAAATCCTTTTACGAGCCTAAATGGCCCATGGAGCCAGTTTCTGCAGTGGTAAGCGGATGAGAGTCATTGACTCCCCCTGGATGGGGCACTAATCAATCGCAGGTTAGCCCCCAGCAGAAGCTGGTACTCATTTTACTGACCTCGGGAGGATGGAAAGCTGAGTCAACTTTGGCGAAAGGTCACACAAATATTCAACACTTGACTGAGCTGGGGTTTAAGCCTGGTATCTTGTGGTTAGAAGGCAGAGATCTTACCACTGTGCCAACTACGCCGCCGAGTGACTTGATGACAGTGGTAAATTATGCACCACGCATTGAAGATTATGACCTGAAGGACTGTATTGATATGCGGTTGAAGAATGAAGGAAGTAATCAAGCAAGGCGCAAAAATGCGGATTCGTACCAGAGAAAAAGGGAACAGGGCTTGAAACTAGCAGTAGTCCATTAGTCAGGGACTAGTAAAATTTGATGCTGGGCTAGTAAAAAATTGACCTACTCGTCACTAACCCACTTATGGGCTAGTACTTTTCCATATTCACTAGCAAAGTGACTAGTGCTAAAAATATGAGTTTTGAGCACTGGGGAAAGTGAGGATTCTGAGTCATCTGATGAGGAGAGCCACACAAAGCGACACTGAGTTACATTCATCATTAGTATTAAGTGGATGGTGAACTGTTCTTCGTCAAGTTCCATTTAAATGGATCAAACATGTTGGTCAAACATTATTCAACATTGTTGGGTGATTTTTGATGGTGTTTGATCAGTGTTGGATTATGTTGGATGCTCGAGTGTTTAAACGAATCCAACACCATCATACAATGCTGGATTGCGAAACCTGGGCAAGAAATTGTGGCGTAATTTTGATCACGCAAGCAAAAATGTTGGATGAATGTTGGATGAAAAGTTTGAACAAAGTCAAACTTCATCTGACATTGTCCAATGCCTTCCAACACTGTCCAACATGTTTGATCGTGCTGTTCAAACGGGTCAAACATGTTGCGTCCAACAATGTTGGATAATGTTTAACCAATATGTTTGATCCTTTTGGGCCTTCAGAATGAGATAAATTTGAACTGACCAAACTAAAACATAACCAAGTTGTTAAGGATTTCATATACATTACTTTGATTTCGGATTCTAAATTTATTTTGAATTACAAACTTGTGTAATGATTTATTTCATCAAATGTCAGTCCTATAATTTGACGTTGTCCCATCTAGAAAAAGCTAGTGACTAGTGCTGATGGCGTACAGGTTGTTTTGATCTCGTGGAGTAATACAGCATTGATACCACCATAATTATACATGGACATGTCTATAAAAATTATAATAATTTGTCATATGATTTGGACCGGTTAATTTCGTTTTGGACCAGTTAAAAAGTGTCCTTGACCGGTTAAATTGACCCAAACGGACAGGCTAGAAAAATTCCTAATTTTGCACTCTGTATTGTGGCTGCAAATTAAAATTGGCATCAATTGGCACATACGTGTTGAACTTGTGAAAATATTTTGTTTCAATGATTTTCAATTGATAAAAATTCACCTTCGAATGCTCTGCTGTGATACCTCAAATACATGCAAATAGTAAATTGGTTGGACCAAAAACATGAACTTACTGCAGTCGCTTGCCATGCCTCTCCTTAAAATATTGAGCCACTGTGATGTCGACAGTATTGCCAGCTTCTCGTGTCAGTGAAAAATGAAGAGACTGGGCTGTTTGTTTTGTGACATTAATGACTTTATATTTTCTTTTCATTGACCCACAGTGATTTATTTCCACCTTAAGACCTGAAAGACAAATTAAATTAAATTTACACTTAATGCTACTCCACCAATGATAATCATTTCATTGGGCTGTTTGTATCATATGACAATTAGCATATTTACTTGTAGGTTTTTTATAGAAAATGTGAGGCTTTAGAAATAATAATTATAATAATAACAATAATAATATGCTAATAATAACACAGATTTTCCGTAAAGTCCTTGAGATTTGAGGAGTCTTTGCCGACACCAAGAAGTCTCATGATAAAGTAATTCCACTGACTTTGTTAATTTGCAACACTATGAACCTAATAATTATTAATGAATAATAATAATAACACACCTATAACCTGACATGGGTAACAACCAAGTCGATGATCAAGAGTTAAAAATTTAATGGTGAGAGTTCAAAGTTCATGATGATTTTCTGACGCTTCACTCTTTCTTTCATAATTGCTGTTCCTCCTGTCTCTCTCTATCTTGTCGCAGACATCAGATGTTAATATCTGCCAAGCTGACTAGTCTCTTACTATCTCTCTCCAAATTTACATGCACCCCCACGCTTGAGGATGTCCTTTATGGTGTCCTTATACCTAAGTAGAGGACGACCTACTCTTCTTGAACCTTCTGCTAGTTATCCATAGAGAATTGCCTTTACAGGCTGCCCATCTGGCAAACATGCAACATGGACAATCCAATGCAATCTGGGGCAACACCAGCACTGCTGTCCTGGGAACCAGTGTCACCAAGGATCCTCACCACATGATTCAATTCAAAGGGCAGGAAAGTTACCATCCTACAGTGCTACGCTCCAACTAATACCGCACAGCTAGAAGAGAAAAAACTTTCTGCGAGGAAGTCCAAGCCATCGTGGACAAAACACCAAAGAGCGATCTAAAAAAATTCTCATGGGAGACCTTAATGCTAAAATAGGAGCAGACAATACCAACAAAGAACTGATCATGGGAAGACATGGCACTGGAGAACAGAACGAAAACAGCAAATTTTTCACAGAGTTCTGTTCTTTCAACGACCTTGTCATTGGGGGCACCATCTTTCCCCACAAGAAAATCCACAAGACCACCTGGAATTCCCCTGATGGCAAGACCACATCACCATCAGGCGAAAGTGGAGGAGAAGCCTGCACGAAATCAGGGTAAAGCATGGAGCAGATGCAGCATCAGACCACCATCTTGCTGTTGCTGTCCTCAAGACCAAGCCTAAAACAGCAGGGCAGGAAGAGCACCACACAAGTTCAACGTGCATAGCCTGAAGTTAAGAGCAAAAACAGAAGAATTCAAGCTTGAACTGAGGAACAAGTTCAGCATGCTTTCCCAAGAGACTGAGGAAACTATTGAAGAGCAGTGGGACAGGTGTCAACCTGGAAGACGACATGTCAAACAGTCCTGGGGAAGAAAACAAGGAATCGCAAGCAGTGGCTGACAACAGAAACATGGGGAGTGATCACCGAGAGAAAATGACTAAAAGACCAGATCAACCAAACGCAAGAGCAGGATGAGATGCAGGAACTGCAAGCACGTTACTGGGACAAGAACCGTGAAGTGAAAAGAAGCACCAGAAAAGACAGGAGAAACTTCATCGAGGAGCTGACGTAGGAAGCAGAGACCGCAGCAGACCACAATAACATGAAATGACTATATGAGATCACAAGGACCCTCTCTGGAAAAAAAACAGCAAACCCAGTCACCCAGTCAAAGACAAGAATGGCAATACCATTCCAGGGGAGGAAGACCAGAGAGTAAGATGGGCAGAACACTTCAATGAAACACTCAACAGACCTGCACCATCAATTCTGTTAGATGTCCCACCACCTACTGAACTCCTTGCTATCAACAACGGCCCCCCAAATATGAGATCATCAAGGCCATAAAGTCACTGAAGTCAGACAAAGCAGCAGGCACTGATGGCATACCACCTGAAGCTCTGAAGGTAGACATGGTAGACCTCAACTACCATGCTGCACCCACTTCTACACAAGATCTGGGAGCAAGAGAGAATGACAGAGAACTGGAAGAAAGACCACCTAGTGAAGCTGCCGGGACATGTCACCCTGCAACAACTGGAGAGGAATCACACTGCTGTCTATCCCAGGGAAAGTGCTGACAAGAATCACGCTAGAGAGACTAAAGACAGCATTGGACAAGACAATTCAGGAAGAACAGGCATTCTTCCAGCAAAATAGATCATGCATAGACCACATCACCACAATGCACATCATCATCGAGCAAATCCCTATACTCAGTCTTCTTTGACTTTCAGAAGGCATATTTGACAGTTTTTTTTTACAAAAAATATTTTTCCGGTTCATTTAGTAGACTTGATTATCAAATGCTACATTCATAATACCCATGGTGAGGAGTCCGGTGCATCTCTGCCCGATGAAAACACACCAACTTTTCATTTAAGCTTCCCTTTGTAGGACGCTATTCATCAGTTGCACGTTTTCGTATCAAACGTTATTGTAGGAATTTAAACATATGGTTAGTCTTCTCTTCTTTTAAAACAAATAATCTGTTCAATGTTAAAGAACCTGTCTCAAATAGTCTCCTGTTGCGTGTTGTTTATAAGTTTGTTTGTGCTGGCTGTAATGCCAGTTATGTCGGTGAAACCAACCAACACTTTTCCACACATATATGGGAGCACTTATCCTCTGACAAAGCCCCACATACATTTAAGCACATAAATTCCAACCATAGGTACAAAAGCATGTCATCACCACAATGCTTTGAAACAATTGATTATGCTGAAACTCAATTCAAGCTGAAAATCAAAGAGGCGTTACAGCTTTTGGGGCAAACCTATCTTAAATCAACAAGTCAAGCATGTTAATTTAAAATTATTTTTGTAAATGCTCCAATAATACCATGCAATTAGTATTTTCTACTACTACTATCCGGTTTTTAACGTCTATTTTCCACCTTCCGGTGGATACGACGATGCATGGTGCTGCAGAGCAGCTCTCCAGCGATTATGATCTTGAGCATCAGCTTTTAAGTCCCGTTGCTTCCACATGTTTCATTACACAATCCCCAAAGGTCTTATTAGGGCTTTCTTTTCTCTTCTTTCCAGCTACTTCAAAGTCTGTCATCTTTGCAAATCCAGGAGTCATTTCTCTGTACATGTCCCTACCAAGGCACCATATTCGGAGGTACGACCATGCTACGATGCACGCCTCATTAAAATTTTCTTTTATCAGATAAAGACAAAAAAGCGTGCCATTCGAACAAAGGGCCATGTCAAAGTTTCGAAAACAAAAAGCCGTGCCATTTTGCACATTTGCGAGCTAAATGGCACGTTCAAGCCATGTTAAACTGCTCCACAAATCAAACTCGTGATGTCGTCTTGCCACTTTTTAGAATACGTTTGTATTTTAGGGAAAAAAAATTAGGGGATTTTTCTCTGAAAAATTGAAATTTTTAGGGGTAAATAGCAAGAAAATAAGGCTAATTTAGGGTTTTAATGTAGAAAGAATGCAACTACATTTCTTTCACTAATATTTAAACTGAAATATATTCCAATTAAAATTAGGCAATGAAAATGGCAATAACTGAGATTAGAAAAAGATTGTACAATTCTTGTCGTAAAATTACTGATATGGATTGAATATTAAAGATCTGAAGCCACTGACTGGCACTGAAGTCATGTCCGTAGAATGATACAAATTGAAGGATTATCTTCAAAAATTGCTCCACGCATTAACTCCTGATGCAGATTCCTCATTAAGCAATTTCAATGACACCTTATGCACTAAACTACGATTACAAACAGGAAAAAAGAAGGGATATTTCAGAAAAACAGATAAATTTGCCATAAACGTAGGCCTTTTTAGGGCATGCAAAAATAATTAGGGATATTTGGCAATGTTCGGGCCACCAGAATGCCTGAGTGAAGTAACCAAACCTTTGATTTCCTTGAGGAATCTAATTCTCTCAGCATCTGCAAGATTTTTCTTTTCTCTCAGTGCTTCTTCTTTTAGTTTTAAAACCTCGGCGAGAAACTCGGTCACTGGCTGACACTTATAGAAAGCTGTAGCTGACACTGCGGAAGAAAAAATAACAGATCTTGTGACAAAACACTCTGATAAGGGGCTTTTCTCAGGCCCCGTCCACACGTATCCGGATATTTTCGAAAATGGAGATTTTTTCCTTCGTTTTAGCCTTCCGTCCACACGTATATGGCGTTTTCGATCACTGAAAATGGAAGTTTTCAAAAACGCTCTCCAGAGTGGAGATTTTTGAAAATGGAGATTTATCCCATTTGTGTGGACGAGCGAAACGGAGGTTTCTGAATACGACGACATTGTACTTAAGATCGTGGGCTCCAGTCTCTTGCACAGTGTATGCTCTTTTGGTTACAGCGCATGCCCTATAGAGAGAGCTAGCGTATTTACCTGGATTTAGCATAAATTATTCGTGTGGACGGGAGAATACAATTTGAAAATGCTACGTGTGGATGCATATTTTTTTGAAAACGGAGAATAAAATCTCGGTTTTCAAATATTATATCTGGATATGTGTGGACAGGGCCTTCGTTATAGTTAAAATCTCAGTCGGTAATGTTAAAATGCTCACTATAAGCACTTGTAATCATTCTGACTAGTATAGAGTTATACAACCCTGTATTAACCCTTATCTTGGCAAATACGATTTAATTCACACATCAAACTGTCCTAATTTTGAACCTGTCCAGTGCTTGAAACCATTTTATTTTCTTTGTCTTTACAAACCTGTAGATTATGAAAATGATCATTGTTTCTTGAAACAAATTCTGAAGTTATCAATTTTTTAGAATTTTTGTGAATCTTACTTTGAAAAACTCAACAGGTTTACATATGTAAACATATCTGTTTATGGCTTAAGAACAGTTTTTATAATCTCGTAAGTTTAATTTCTAAAAAATTGCTGTTCTCATTATTTTGGTGCAAAAATTTCAATGAGCTCTGATGTTATAAATCTCTTTCATAATAACTGGAGGCCATTTTAATATTCTTTCTCTCTCTTTTAGTCCCTTGAGCCCCTAGTGGGGTATGGGGTCATGACAATGTCTCTTCTCCAACAGCAAAAGTTGAGGAATAGTCAGGTAGCCCACAACTCTTGTGGTCCCAGAAAATTTTAAAACATGAACCTTTTAGAATGCACTTTCTCGCATTCTGAAGCAAGTAAGGAATTTTGACAGAACACTTGTCAGACATCTTTAAACTCTGCTTTTTCACATTACAATTCATTGCAATCACAAGTTTTCAAATTTCAGTGAAAAAACACACCAGTCCAAAGAAATATTATCTCAGCTTTGACTTTATAAAGCTGAGGCGGCATGGTTGGTGCAGTGCATGGTAAGATCTCTGCCTTCTAACCACAAGGTCCCAGGTTCAAACCCTTGCTCAGCAGAGTGTTGAACATTAATTTTGTGTGACCTTCTTTTTAACCTTCATTTGTGTGACCTTCTTTTCAAAGTTTACTCAGCTTTCCATCCCCCCAAGATGGGTAAGATTGGGGCTTAACTGCAATGAATTAGTGTCCCGTCCGGGGGGAGTCGATGATTCTCATCCGCTTCACACTACAGAAACAGGAAATAAGTACTGGCTCCAATGGGCCACTTAGGCTCGTAAAAGGATTTAGCTATGACTTTATGAAAGTAATCCTCAGTTTTTAATAGTTTTCTATTTAACAATTAGTCGCTGAAGGCGATGTGATTATTGGCGAATAGTCATCGAGATGAAGTCAAGGTGACTATTCGCCAATAATCAGGGAGCCTGAGGTGACTAATTGTTTTAGTAAAACAACAAATTGTTTTAGGAAATAAGACACATTTAAAACGAGGAAAAAAACTATTTCAAGCGAAAGCACGTTTTTAGCCATTTTGGATAATCGCTGGAGGTGACTATCGTGTGATGTCTGAGTTTGTTGACCAATCAGCGTGCGCGATTTTGTATAGTCACCTGTGAAATTTTACGAATTAACAATTAGTCGCTGAAGGCAACGTGATTATCAGCAAATAATCACGGAGCCTGAGGTGACTAATTGTTTTAGTAAAATTACAAATTGTTTTAGGAATAAGACACATTTAAAACGAGTGAAAAATCTATTTCAAGCGAATGCACGCTGGCATTCATTTTGGATAATCGCTGGAGGTACACGATAGTCACCTGGAGGTGACTATCGTGTGATAGTCTGAGTTTGTCAACCAATCAGCGCGCTCGATTTTGTATAGTCACCTATATGTAATTCTACTAATAACAAATAGTCGACAAACTCTGTAAGGTAGCTGGAAAAGTTCACCATCTGCTGGTGATTATTGAAAATCGTGAAATACTTACTGTCAATATTCAGCATCATTTTCCACTGTGTTGGTCTGACACTCTGGTGAAAACCAAACCAAACTTCTCTTCCCCCCTCGAGTGGATGGTAATAGTTACCAGCAGGGGGTGAAAAAAATGATCGGCCCACTGGTGTGTATTTTAATGAAGGCTGATGCCTAAGTACAACATCAAGAGCCTGAATAGTTTCAAATGGAATCTGGTTAGATGTTCCTTCTAGTGCTTGTTCCAACGCATACAGACTGACATGTGCTACCCACTTCACAGCCACCTAGAACAAGATGACGGAACAAAAGAATTAAGCCGCTGTTACATGTTGAAACTTTTAGCTGAAACTAATTTTGTGTGCAACACTGAAACCAGTTTCACCCAGTGATGTTACATGGCAAAACTCTTGTTTTTGTTGCCACTGCGATCATTGCTATTGTTGCAGATGTATAAGGCAGTTCTACTTTTCGTGAAACCCGTCTCGCAACGGAAGTTCAAAACAGTTTCACAAAACCGACTATGTTACATGGTGCTATGCCTGCTGAAACTTGTTTCGCATTGTCGTTGCACACAAGTTTCAGCTAAAAGTTTCAATGTGTAACAGAGACTTTAGTGAAATCAATGAATACTGCACAGGGCTGGATTCCTCAAAATCATGATTAACTTAACCCTGTAACTGACAAAATTTAAAGAATATATATTTTCATAAGTAAAGCCTTGCAATGTTTACAAAATACTGTCCAGATTTACCAATAAAACAAACATATCATTTCTCAAATTCCAGCCCGAAACAAGCTATAGAAGGTAGGAAGTAGGAACACAGAATAAAAACTACTACTAGCTAAAGAATGCTAGTAGCTTTGGCTTTAACAAGCACTTTACATGGCAAAACCTAGCCTGGTTAGCCTAGTTGCAATTGGTAAGGTGCCGGTCTGCCGTGCGAGAGGCTCAGCTTCAATTCCCAGCCGGACCTCCACTCGGGGTCTTAAAATAACTGAGGAGAAGGTGCTGCCTTTGCTCTTACATCTGCAAATGGTTAAACCTTCACATCTTCTCGGATAAGGACATTAAACCGTAGGTCCAGTCTTTCAATCTCTCTGTCGAGGGACTTAAAAGGACCCATGCACTTGTTGAAAAGAGTAGGCAGAGACAGAAATTATTATTTATTTTTACTAGACATGTGGACTAGTAATCACTTAGGTTTACTAGTCCACCCCATTTCTTACTAGACAGATTGTTATCTCCTATAAGCTGAATGACTTTTGTGTGGCCTCATTTCTCGCGGTTTAAGGCTGAACAAAATTTAGATTTGTGTTAGGCCAGACTAATTTAATTTACTGTTTTATGAACTTTTAGGCCAAAAATATAAGATAATAGGGGGGAATAACTATAGAAATAAAAAGCTTACAATATACTGGGCTATTACACTTTAAATTAAAATACAGTACTATAACTAACATAATTAATTATTACATTCATTAGTTCAAACATTTTACAACATACTTGAAACACAATTACATAAAAAATGTAGAATGTTCAAAAACAAAAGGAACTGAATGGAATGGAAAGGAAGAAAGATTAAAAGCAGATGTAACTGTTATAGACAAGTTGATGAATATTCCTCCCAGAATGAAAAAAGGTTTCTTGAGTTCATAAATAGTATCTTGTAAGCACTTTATAAAGGAAAATCCTTCCTTGGATAAGTGATTTTTACGGTTATTTAGCTGTTTTTAAAAACAGTACGCTTTGTATCATTTGATGTATATCAAGCGGGACACTATGAGGGTTCTTATACAAAGTACAACAGAGTCATCTATATTAAAGATAGCGTTTCGTTTTTTGGAAATAAATCTTTAGTCTATTACTGCCCAGATTTAGCTCTAAACATCTTTAAAAATCCACAAGGTTTAAGGTAAAGTGTAATAAAGCAATGAAGTTGCCTGTTTGATGGCTAGGTTTTAGGATTTAGTCACTGACGTGAGAATTTAGACTCGCGTGAGGCACTAATTCTTTGTCTTTGTTAACATTTTGTGCTTTGTGACATAGGTTTGATTGAACTATCAATAATTTTGGCTCAAAATGAAACATTTTAATTAAAAAAAATGATTAGGCAACTACTTTAATCTTTAGTTTTTCTTTTCAGATGATTTAGAAATTTTAGACATTCAAAACATTAAGTTCGGCAGGTTCATAAATTAGGAAATTAAATTGGTCCGGCCTAACGAAGCAATGTTACTTGGAATACTATCAAAAAATATTTTGTTGCTGAGAATATTTTACTAGACATGTGGACTAGTTTGAAGA
>JAOCPT020183673.1:0-22016 GCA_026546935.2 Palythoa grandiflora | reverse complement strand
ACATAGTCGCTTGGAGATATTTAATTTATTTTCTTGTATTCAAGTTGAACATCTCAATAACAATTTGACCACTTGAAAATAAATTCCATATCTCCGTGTGCCGTGTATTATTCTCTCTATAACTTGTAATGAGAAAATAATTAATAAGGAATTTATCAAGCAGAATAAGCTGTGGAAGTCAAAAAACCAGATTCTCCAGAATTTACCAACACATCATTTGTTGTGTCTAGATCTGGGGATTAAAGGGTTTAATTGTTTTTTTCAGTGAAAAAAAATACAAAAGGAAAGGAGACAAACTTACCATCTTGTCACGAATTATGGACACATGATGCCAGTTGCCATCAGCAACAAACTTTTCACTATCCACGGTAACCGTTCCATCACCAAGGTTGAATAATAATCTAAGTTTTCCATCAATGATTTCCAAAGCTATAAAATCAGGGGGGTCATCGGCATCTGCACTGTGGTCTCGGTTATACAGCAAAAGTCCCCTTGGGGCTGTGGTAGCAAATTCCAATGTGATATTGTTGTATGTTCCTCTCCTTGAACTTTGAAGTGTTGGCAATAACATGTACGAGACTGGAGCAAATCCAAGGCTCGGAATCTGGCACCTAGAGCCGCGCCCACCAAAATCACATTTGCATTTATATGTTGTCTGAAGATCATTGCAGGTGGAGTTGAACATGCATGGGTTTGACGCACAGTAATCAATGTCTGTCTCACAATTTTTCCCAGTGTAACCTCTCTTGCAGCTACAGCTATAGCCACCGTAGCTATTTGTGCATGTCCCCCCTGACTCACATGGGCTAGCAGCACACTCATCGATATCTGTGAGGCAATGTAAATCTGTGTAGCCTGGTGCACAAATGCAAGTATAACCGGATATCTTGTCTTTGCATGTCCCACCATTGTGGCATGGATTTGGTTTGCAGTCATTAACATTCTCCTCACATTTATCACCACCGTAACCAGACTTGCACCGACAGCCATCTTTCCATTCATAGTTTGCTGATTGAAAGATAACGGGGACAGATGTCACTATAGACTCTGTACCAAGGGGGATAATGTTACTAAAACACTCTCCACCATTCTTACAAGGATTGTATTCTGAACATGGGGTGTAGTCTACAGTCTTGATATTGACTCCAGTTGATCCTTCTAACTGTGCTTTATTTCTAGTGAAGAGATCTGCGACATTTGAATGATCGTCATATTCATCTGTGCTTTCTTTGCGAACACCAACAAGTACATCCACTGAAGTTCTACCTGCAGCTCGGATGCTCGACAGCTGTGGTTTGTAGCCTGGTGTTAAGAAGCCCGCAATGGCATTCAGAAAGCTTTGGTAAAACTTTTCCAAAAATTTCTGGGGTTGAATGTTTTGCAGACGAACTACAATGCTTTTAGTAATGGTCATCTGAGTGTACTTCAAAAACTTCACATACACATCATACACAACAGAAGCTTTTCCATCTGATCCTGTGACCTGAAGTGCAAACAAGCCTGCCTGACCATCAAACTGTGTAGACTGAAGCATGCAACTGTCCTTCACAAAACTGAAGCGGCCATTGATGCTGTCCGCAAGCCGACAACTCATAGTGTTAGTTGTATCTTTGTCTTCTGGCTGCACATCAGATATAGTTCCACCAGCAAACTTACCATTGTACAGGTTTATAATCACATTACGAGTACTGTTTTCTGGTGGGTTATCGTTTTCATCTTCAACAACAATCAAGCACGATGACACTGCTGATAATTTTGGGGAGCCATTGTCATGTATTTTAAAAGACAGCAAATATGATGCTTTTTCTTCACGATTTAACACCGCCTTTGTACTGATAGTCCCTGAACTTGAACCAACTAAAAACTTTCCGTAATCAGTTCCTTCAATGGCAAAAATGAATGGTCCTCTATTGGGATCTATATCTTTGTCAAGAGGAGTAAGAGTTGACACAATGCTTCCTGAGGGTCTATTTTCTAAGATATGTCCAGTACAGTTTGAAGGAAGATAAGGTGGGTTATCATTCACATCTGTCAGTGAAATAATTAGTACTGCTGTACCTGTCATAGGTGGTCGACCAGTGTCTCTTGCTGTCACTGTGAGATGGTACGTGGAAATGTTCTCTCGATCTAGATTGGTTGCAGTTGTAATAACTCCTGTCTTTGAATCAATAATAAATCCTGATTGGATAGTTGAAATTCCATAAGTAACATCATTGTTATCAGAATCATCATCCACAGCTGTAACATTTGCCACAAAAGTCCCAACTCTGGCACCTTCACTCACACTTTCTTTGTATTCTTTCTTAAGGAAACGTGGTGGATCATTTGCATCAGTCACATTAACAACAATGGTTGCAATATCACTTGTGTTGAAACTGGGAGCAATCTGAAACAGGTTCCTAGCCATTGCTTGCAAAGTCACAATATTGGCAGTCTCACTGTCTAACTTTCCCGCAACACTCAAGATTCCACTGAGCTGGTCGAGTTTGAAGCCTTTGTAATTACTGGACCCCACCAGGTAATATGCAACAATACCATCTGGGCCCTCATCTTGATCAACTGCAGTCACCTGAGTCACAGACACACCAACAGGTGCATTCTCAGCAATAGTTGCCAAGTAGCGATTTTTGGTGAACCGAGGCACAAACTCATTCTTGCTTGTAATTTCAATGAACACCTCTGCTGGTTTCAGTGATTTCAGACTAGGACTTCCACTGTCTGTGGCACTCACAGATAGGAAATATGATCTTTTTCCTTCATAGTCGAACACAGCTTTGCTTGTTATTTTGCCAGTGTTGCTGTCAATGCTGAAATCTCCAACGTCACCACCAGTTAGCGTGAAAAAAACCTGGTTATTTCCTGGCCCATCTTGGTCTGTTGCTGTCACAGTGCAAACATATGAACCTGACTTTGAATTCTCAGCTAGCATTGGTCTGTATATATGTGGTGAAAACACAGGATGATTGTCATTGTAGTCAGTTAGGATAATCTTTACTCTAACAAAACTTGATCTTGAAATCTTTCCCCTATCTCTTGCAGTTACATTCAGCTCATATTCATCAGAAAACTCAAAGTCTAAAGCCTTTGCAGCGTAAACGGTTCCATTCTTTATTCCGATTGCAAAGAATCCAGCTGCATCTCCGCCAACTATTTCATATGAAACTTCACCATTTGTACCAGAATCGGCATCCACTGCTGACACTTTAATAATGCTTCCTCCAACTTTCAGGTTTTCACTTACAGTTTTCTCGTAAATGTTTCCAGCATTTGTAAAAACAGGTGCATGTTCATTTTTGTCAACAGCTTCAATGTAAACATCTGCAAATGTTTCTTTCACTGGTCTCCCTTGGTCCACTGCTTTAACTCTGAGATGGAATATACTGGATGCATCACTCAGTGGTAGGGAAATATTGGGATAAATTTCTCCAGTATCAGGTGCCACGGCAAACTTCTGAGTTCCATTTCCTGATATAGCCAAGTACTGCACCATTGCATTTGCACCAAAATCTTTATCATCTTCAGCCACAAGCTTAGTGATAATTGTACCACGTGGAGTTGGGACGACGACAACAGAGTAATAGCTTGGCTTTGTAAAAACTGGGGCATGATCATTAACATCCACAATCTGGATGATAACAGAAGCATCACTACTTTGGAAAGGGCTGTAAATATTCTTGGCTTTCACAATCAAGTTGTACACATTGGGATTGACTAGTGCTGAGGGTTGCTTGTACTTCAAAACTTGTATTACTGATATTACTCCAGTCTGCCTATTGATCTCAAATTTGTCATCATGCTCTGAAGAGAGAAGTGAGTATGTAATTTCTGAGTTTATCCCACCGTCTTTGTCTTGGGCTGTAATATTCAACACTGGGGTGCCAACTGGAAGAAGCTCATTGATGTTGCGGCTGTATGGATCTTCTAAGAATTCTGGTGGATTATCATTCACATCTGATACTTTCACCTTTAATGTCATGAATGTCTTGTGGACGGTATCATTTGCCATAATCTTTAAAAGGAAAGAATCATTTTTCTCTCTATTCAAAACTTTTATCAAGGTCAGTTCTCCATTATCTGAGTTTATAGCAAAGTTACCTCCTTGATTGGACTCTGGTGTAATAGAATACTTGATCTGCGCATTTGAACCTTCATCTGCATCATTTGCTCTAACAGTCGCAACAATGGACTCCACTGAAGCATTCTCAGAAACTGTCACAGCTGAGTGGTTTTCAAACACTGGAGCATGATCATTTACATCAGTTACTGTTACCATGACAGTAGCATCACTTTTCATTGATCTCTTTCCGATGTTGATAGCTTGCACTTTTAACTGATAAAATGATATTCTTTCACGATCCAGTTTAAGGCGTGTAAAAAGCCATCCTGAAGTCTGATCAATTCCAAATGCACTTGTAGCAGGTGTGCTTGTAAGAATGCTATATTCCAGCTCAGCATTTACCCCAGAGTCTGCATCAGTTGCATGTATGCGAGTAACATTTGAAGGTGGAGAACGTTCTTCAGGTACTGTTGCATAAAATACATGTTTGTCAAACTTTGGTGTATTGTCATTTTCATCAATCAGGGAAACATGAACAATTACATAGCCAGCTCTAAAGGGAGTACTGCTATCCTTAGCACCAACCACAAGGGAGTAGTTTTGTTTGTTCTCATAGTCTAAAGGTTTTGCAACACTGATAACACCATGGACTTTGTCAACAGTAAAAACATCTCCTTCATTTCCAGCTGCTATGAAGTATATTAAATGTCCAGTTGCATTGAGAGTGAGCAGTTTAGTGCCAACTGACGCAAGTTCTGATATTCTCATTTTCTGATCAATATGAAGAAAAGAAGGGAATGAGCCTCGTTCGACAACAATTTGAACAGATGTTGTGGCACTATGATAGGGAGCATTCTGATTGGTTGCCTTGACCGTTAATGCATAAATGGATGGACTAGCTGGAACGGTTGATGCTACAGTGATTATTCCTGTTGTTCTGTCAATACTGATAACTGGTGTCACTCCGACAGTGATGCTATACTCTGACTTTGCATTCTCACCAATATCATCATCGAGTGCAGATGTAGCTGTTATAAACGTCCCTTGCACAGCACCAGCTTCTACTGTTGCTTCATATGAGCTCTGCTTAAACACTGGGTCATGATCATTCTCATCACCAACAATAACATTCACAGTAGCAGTTCCCTCACGCTGGGGAATACCTTCATCAGTCACTTTTACTTCCAAATGATAGATGCTTACCTGTTCTCGATCAAGAGTTACAGTAGCAACTATTACACCATTTGAAGTGCCTATTTTAAACCTTCCATAAGTGTTCGCTAGTGTGTATGTTAGTTTGGCATTGTCACCTTTATCTTGGTCACTGGCATTGATCTTGATCACAAACGTGTCTTCTGGGGCGTTCTCAGGAACTGTGGCCTGAAGCTCGTCTGGGATAACTACTGGGTTGTTATCATTTTCATCCTGAACTTTGATGATAACTTCAGCCTCACTGTACCTGGAGGTTCTCCCGCCATCTTGAGCTTTGACTCGTACTCTATATTCTTCCTTTTTTTCCCTGTCCAACCGTGAGTTCAGAGCTATGATTCCTGTTTTTGGTCCAATGGTAAAGAGTCCAGAGAGTCCACCACTGACAATACTATAAGTAATATCACCGTCAACACCTTCATCTTTATCTGTTGCGACAACTGTTACAACATTACTGGACGTGACACTCTCATTAACATAAGCTACATATATAGACTGATTAAACTTTGGTGCTTGATCATTAACATCTTGCAATAAAACCAACACAGAAGTGGAAGCAAATCTTTCTGGGATCCCTTGGTCAGATGCACGGATTTCCAGATTGTATTTTGACTGCTGTTCTCGGTCAAGACGTAGCTTTGTCTGTAGCACACCTGTTTTCAAGCCAACCTTAAAGACACCATTGTCATTCCCCTTAACGATGCTATACTGCACTTCAGCATTCCTTCCTTTATCTCTGTCTGTTGCTCTAAGATGAAGCAAGATACTGCCTATGGTGACATTTTCTAAAACTCTGATAGTGCTAGGATGTTGCTGAAACACTGGAGCATGGTCGTTGTAATCATCAATAAGAATCTGGATTTCTGTTTCAGCAGATAAAGATGGTGTACCCTGGTCTGTAGCCGTAACATATACAATGTATTTCGATTTCATTTCTCGATCTAAAGGTCCAGTCACGCGCAGAATTCCATCCCTTTGGCCCAAACTAAATGGAGCTACAGGATCTGCCTTTATGAGACTAAAAACAATTTCACTGTTGACTCCCTCATCCCTGTCCATCACAATCACTGATGCAACTGGATCTCCAATTGCTGCATTCTCTGAAACATGAGTCACATTACTTGAGGAAAAGTAAGGACTGTTATCGTTTACATCTGTAATGTTGATCACAAGCTGTGCTTTGCTGGTCAGTCGCTTAGACAGTGGTACTGCCTGGTCTGTCGCCAACACCGCTAACCAGTACACACTTTTTGATTCTCTGTCCAGTTTCTTAGTATTCACTACTGTGCCATTTGAAAGGATACTAAACACATCTGCATTCCCTTTGGAACTGATCTCATATTTGATGTCTCCATTTGTACCAAAGTCACTGTCAACTGCAGCTACAGTTATGATTGATGAATATAGAGCTATATTTTCTGGTATACTGGCTTCATACTTTTTGTTTTTAAACCTTGGAGGGTTGTCATTTTCATCTAAAACATTAATATATACAAGCACAGTGGAGTTTAAAGTAGGAGTTCCACCATCTAATGCAAGAAGTGTTATGATGTAATGTGGCACTTTCTCATGATCAACTGTCTTGGCCAACTTGAGGTTCCCTGATGCAGGATCAACAATAAAAGTGTTTCTATCCTCACCTTGTATTTGGTATGTAATTTGCGCATTTAGACCCACGTCAGAATCCACTGCACTCACAGATCCTATTGAAGCGCCAACCATTGCATCTTCTGAAATACTGAAGGTGTAAAATGGCTTTTTAAAGACAGGTCTATTGTCATTGATATCTCTGATGATAATTTTTACAATACATGATGAGGTTCTTGGCACACTCCCAGAATCTGTTGCTGTAACATTTAGATAATAAATATCTGTTTGTTCTCGATCCAGTTTGTCTTTTGTGTAAATATAACCAGAATCTTTGTTTATCCTAAATTTGTTGCCTTCATTCCCTCCAGAGATTTGAAACTGAATGAGTCCATTGCTGCCCTCATCTGGATCAAAAGCACTCACTCTGCCAATACTTGTTCCAACCTTTTCATTTTCCATAACATATTCAATGTACTGATGTTTAGAAAATCTTGGAGTATTGTCATTCTCATCCAAAATGATTACAAATACTTGTGCTCTGCTTGTCTTCGGGAGTACATCCCGAGTATCCACAGCATAAACGTCTAGCTTGAATCTGTCTCCCCTTGGGCCCTCTCGATCAATATCAACTACTGTGGTCACGATGCCACTGTTCTCATCTAAATTAAAGGAACTACCACTGTTGTCTTTAGTAATGAAGTACTTGATACCACTTCCACTAGCTGATACTCGTACAACTGTAGTACCTACAAGACTGTTCTCCAACAAAGTTTTGTTATACAGAGACTGCGAGAACATAGGGCCAGCTCCACCAGTTCCTTTTCTGAATACTGTCACCTTCAAGGAAGAACTTTGTTGAGGCTTTCCATTGTCTGATGCTAAAACTATCAGTTCATAAAGAAACTGGTTCAGTCGTGACTTAAGTTTCAATGCACCAGAACTTGGATCTATCTCAAATATTGCACTGTTTCCTGAGGACAGTCGATAGTTGACATCACCATTATCTCCTGAATCTAAGTCTTCTGCAGACACAGTCATGATTGTTGTCCCTGCACCTGTACCATCAGGCACAGCAACTGCAGGGGGAGACACAAATCTTGGGCTATTATCGTTAATATCTTGAACTATCACTCTAATTACTTTGGTTGTTACAAGTCTGTCTGAAGTGGGTACTGCCAAGTCAGAAGCTTGAATTTTCAGATGATAATCTGAAAACATTTCATAATCAAGATTTTTGGAAGTTCTGATGGTACACGTCGTTGGATCAACAGCAAAAAATGTTTTTGCAGGATCATGTGACAAGAGACTGTAAATAATTTTCCCATTCTGTCCACCATCTTTGTCCCTAGCCATACAGCGACCTATCTGTGTTCCCAAGGTTATGTTTTCCGGTATACTTATGTTCTGTGGCTTGCTATCAAATACAGGTGCATTATCATTAGAGTCCAAGACATTAATCACAAGATGTGTCATGGCCATCCTTGTAGGGATTCCCCTGTCTTCTGCTGTGATGTTCAGAAAGTAATGACGAACTGATTCAAAGTCTAATTTCCTGACTAGAGTTATAACCCCAGTTGCAGAGTTTATATCAAACATTGCATCCAGATTTCCTGACAGTATTGAATACATTATCTGTGCATTGCTGCCAGTATCATTGTCAGTCGCGCTAACATGTAAAACCTCTGTTCCAATTGTCTGTGCCTCTGACACATTAGCAACATAAATTTTCTTTTGAAACTCTGGACCGTTGTCATTCACATCACCAACTGTAACTTGGATCACTGCATTGGAAAACAAGGAAATATCTGCGGTATCTGTGCACTTGACAGTAAGATTGTATGATCTCACAATTTCTCTGTCTAATGTATCATTAAGGATTAAATCTCCTGATTTTGGCATAATAGTAAACTTTTCAGCTCCAGTTCCACCTGTAAGGGAGAAAATAAACTCTCCATTTGTTCCCTCATCGGGATCATGCGCAATTATTCTATATACTACGGTTTGAGGTTGGACATTCTCATTGACTGTTATACGATATAAATGTTTACTGAATCGTGGAGCATTATCATTCTCATCACTGACACTTACAATGACAATTGCTCTATCCTTCTTCAAAGTTGTGTCATTGTAACATGCCTCAACTTGTAATATAAATTCATTTCGGCCTGTGTGTGCCTTCACTTGTTCTCGGTCAATTTTTCTAGTTGTTCTAATTAGTCCACTGATTCGATCCACATGAAAGTTGGGACTATTACTTGTTATTGTGAACTGAATATCTGATGTTCTTGATGGATTTGGAGCATTGGCAGTCAGACGACCAACAAAACTTCCAGCTGGTTTGTTCTCAGAAACAGTAAATCTAAAAGTGTTATTTGTAAATAAAGTCCTGTGTTCATTTGAATCCACTACATAAATAGTTAAAGGTACAGATGCTTTGAGAGGTGGGTGTCCATGATCTCTCGCCACAACTGTCAAAGTGTATGATCCTTTACTTGCTTGCTGCAATGAGTTCTTGACATACATCATTCCATCAGGAAATATACCGAACAAACCTTCCTCATTTCCAACAGGAAGCAAACTGTAGGTTATTTTGCCTTTATCTCCTGTATCATGATCCACTGCAGTTAAAAGGTAAAAACGATAACCAAGCGGCAGATTAGCAGGTATATGTGTCGTATATGTACTTGATGAGAAGTGTGGAGAATGATTTGTGTCAATAACTATATTAACAACCAAGCTAGAATAAAGAGGAGGGGACCCGCCGTCTGTTGCCAGTACATGAAGAGCATAAAACAGTTGGCCGTTCTGCGGTAATTTCTTAGCCAGTGATATAACTCCAGAAGTTGAATTAATTACAAATTTTCCCCCTGCATCAACAGTTAACTGATATCGCACAAGCCCATTTACACCTAGGTCACTATCCTCTGCTACTGCTCTGTAAATGTTCGTGTTAACCTCCCAGTTTACATCAACTTTTACTTCAACACTTGACACTGCAAACTTGGGAGTAACATCGTTCTTGTCAAGAACAGTTACTTCCACAGTACAAGATGCCGATAATGGCCTCACAATGCCAACTTTAGCACGAACTAATAATGAGTAGTGTGATTTGAATTCTCGATCAATGGCTCCATCAACCGCTACAATGCCACCGAATGCGTCAACCATAAACGAACCCATCGGATCACCAGAAATTATGGAATAGGAAATATTTGCTGCATCCTGAGTACTTGCCTTTACCAAGCCTACGACAGTCCCTTTGGGTGTGTTCTCAAAAACAGAAAAGTTATAAATACTATACTGAAATATGGGTGGATTATCGGACTTACGAAGTACAGTTATATCAACTGTTGCTAGCTGTTGTGAAGATCGTCCGCCACCATCTGTGGCCCTAATTTCAATCTTATAAAATCCTTTAAATGCTTGATCTAACGGTTTTAAGCTGCTAATTACTCCACTTGTTCTATTAATACTGAAATCACCATTGTCATTTCCTTTTACAATACTATATGATATTCTGCCATTAACTCCAATATCGCGATCTGTTGCTGTCACTTGAGCAAGATCCTTTGCAGGTTCTTTCTCCAACAAACTAACAATGTACACAAGAGGATAAAATACGGGATCATTGTCATTCACATCCGCAAGTATCAAATGAACAGTTGCTGTTGCTGATAACCGAGGGTTTCCAGAATCCTTGGCTATTATCACAATGTTGTAAAAACTAGCAAGTTCTCGATCTAGTTTTACTTTTGTTTTAAGAATACCAGAATCACTTGTGATATTAAACAGACTATCAATATCTGATGATGACGATAATGAAGAATCAATAGAAAATGTAACAAGTCCATTACTTCCTGTATCTTTGTCTGATGCAGTCAACTGTAATATGGTTGTGCCAGGGACATTATTTTCATTAATTGTTTTGTTGTACACACTGTGGCTAAATACAGGTGGATTATCATTAGCATCAATAATATTCACAATAAGTTGAACAGTTCCATTCAAAACAGGTTGACCATGATCCTCAGCCATGACATTTAGTGTAATCTGTGTTGTGTTCTCCCTATCCAGTGATTTTGCAGTGGTCACAAGACCAAGGATGGGATCAATTTTAAACCAGCCATATTCATTGCCACTTACAAATGTATATGAGATCCTAGAGTTATTTCCAATGTCCTTATCAGAGGCATTTAGTGAAAAAACAAAACTTCCAATTTGTTCTTTTTCGTTGACTGATGTTGAGTAAAAAGGCTCTGAGAAGGAAGGTGCATTATCATTAATATCTCCAATAACAACAGTTAATTTGTACTCTGAACTTTTCACAGGGGTGCCATCATCAGTCGCTTGCAAGATCAACTCGTAAACTGGAACGATTTCTCTATCAAGGTCTGCAGCAACAAGAATTAAAAAAACATTTTGCACAATAGAGGAGAGATTAAAATGCCCCAGTTCATTACCTTTAACAAAATTAAGATTTGATTTTCCACGACCTAAATTATCACTGTCTGTAACCTGCACAACTGCAATTCGAGCATTCACAGATGCATCTTCAGGAACAACTGCTGGTAATGGTGGTTTTCCTTGTACAATATAAAAAGGAGTTATAACTGGTGCATGCTCATTTACATCAACCAAATTAATTGTTACTGTAGCTTTATTCTCTCTGGGTGGGCTACCATTATCAGTCGCCACAACTTGGAATGTGTAAGTTTGTTTAGTTTCATAATCAAATACACCTCTAGTTGTTATCACTCCATTTTGTCCACCAATATGGAAAGCATTTTCTGTATCACCTTGGAGTGAATACTTGATGACCGCGTTTGCACCCGAATCGATATCAAAAGCCTTAACAGTCAATATACTTGTTGTTAAATTGGAATTCTCATCCACATAGCCAACGTACGATGAATTCAAGAACTGAGGAGAGTGGTCATTTGTGTCTAGGATAGAAATCTTAATAAGGCAAAAAGTTTGTAGTGGCTGCAATCCTCCATCTTGGGCAGAAATATTCAAACAATAACTGTCTTTGCTTTCGCGATCGAGGCTTCGTGAAACTAATAAGCAAAGAGGAGAAAGGGTACAACTTATACCTGTCCCCAACTGGAATTTCCCTGCAGAATTTCCGGAAAGAATTTTGTAACTAACATTCCCGTTTCTTCCAGCGTCATCATCTGTTGCACTGTCGAGTGCAAACTTCGCTCCAATTCCAGCCGCTTCTGATATTTTCAGATCATAAACAGACTTGGGAAATCTTGGTGAGTTATCATTGATATCATCCACAAAAACTTTAACTGTAATGTGCGATTCCGCCGGATTTGTTGTTTTCACAATCAAAGTTATTGGGTTGGACGCTAAATTCTCGCGGTCAAGAATGCTTGTTGTTTTGATATCCACATTGTTTAACGAAAAACTGCTGTAACTTTGCTCAAAGCTATAAGAAACTCCATTCACTGACGGTAAACTACCAACTAGGGTTCCTGGAGGTTCCTCTTCGGTAATATGAAAAGTGAAGTCTCTTGCAACGACAAGCGATGGAACACATAGTAAGCTGAAAACTGCCAAGATCAGAACGGGACAACATGCTCCAATCAGTTTACTTGGTTTCCAGGTAAAAATCAACTTTTCAAACATCGCTTTAATATCACGTCGATTTTTAACGTTTTTAATTTCATGCTAGAGACATAAGTCGGCATTTTAACTCATCTTTCAAAGCCATATCAGCGATTTAACAAGTTGCTAACGAAATACACAATTCAATTTACTTCAGCCGTTACGACGTAACTTTAGTTAGCACAGGAGTGATGCGTGATTTCCGACATTTGTTTCCACTATTTTACACCACAATCCACAGTTGGTCGCCGTAAAAATTAATACATGCCGTCAAATATCGCACATTCACAACATCTTGCAATTTAATCCAATATCAGTTGTAATATTCAACCAAAACTTTTAAAACCGCTGCACTCTTCAGGTCTAAATTTATTCTGCAAAGCAATAAAAGCCATAAAGTTTTGTGAGCATTGCTGTTCGACAGACCTGTCAATCAAAAGTAGACGCATGGCGGGAGAACAATAAACAAAGGAGGAGCTAAATTTACCACGTGACCCCAAAAATTGTACAGATTCCTCATTATCTTTGACAAATGGCGCTTCGCTATTCAAATGTCTCCGTTGTCACAACTCGTTAGAATATCGCATAAATAACCCCTTTAACGCACACGAAGATTTATGTGTTTGGGAGTTAAATGAAAATCTTTATAGATAAAATTCAAAAACCGCCTTCGTGCTGTTGGTCAGGCACGTAAACTATCAATTGAAATTTGAGAACTAAAAAAATTAAGGTCACGGCGCCGGGCGTCATGTTAAGTCGTTTAAAAGTTCTTGAAAGAAACAGCAATTTAACTTAAACCGATTTTTAATAATGCAAGAATTCTATCAATAGGCAGCAAGTCTGTTGAGAACTTCCGAAGGAAGCCACAAGCTCAGGTGCGATTAATTAAAACCTAGACACCGAGTTACGATAACGGGTACCGAAATTTTTTTTAAGGTCAATATTTTTTTTTAAAAAACGAATTTCAACAAAAAAATGTGCCATTGAGAATTCAGCATTTTTACTATTTATGTAAATCAAGCTCTATTAGATTACATGCAATTAAGCTTTTAATATCGATATTATTTATCACGAGAGGCGCTGGAAAAGTTTTGAGGGCCCTAATTTTTTCAGATCTTCTTTCATCAAATTTTTTTTCATGTCAAAGTTCAGTGATAAATTAATAATTGTGGTGTAGTGCTGTTTCCGGATATTATGCATTTAACACGAAATAATTTGATATTCTCATTCCGTGTCTGTTTATCACGCGAGTGATAAAATTGCGTGTTTGCCACTATCGCTTCGCCTGAGATAATGTGAGATTTATATTTGTTTAAAAAATAATGCAACTAAACATTCTTCAGAGCAATTTCCTGTTGTTTTGCCGAACTTTAAAATTTCTTCAAACTTTTGAAACTAGAAGTTTTCAACGTTTTTGCATTTGACTGATTGAAGCTAAATAACTAACTTAAAAAAAAATTCAAAACAATCTTCATTAACGTTTTGAAAATTTTAAAAGTTTTTGGTCAATTAACAGTCCTGGGAGAATCGAAAGTTATATTTTAATCCTTGTAATTCTCTCCCTATCTCACGCAAAACAATTCAAAATGCATTTGAATTGTTTAAATATTTAGGTAATGAGTCTTTTTGCTGTGTTTCAACTTTTATAGTAACACATAACATCTATGACGTATTGTTGGGGACAATACCAATTATAACTTCGACAAATATTTTCATTAATTTCCGTGAAAAAAAAACTTTAATCTAACCAAAAACTTTATCAAAACATTATGGTTATCTTTAGAACAAGAGGTCCGTGTTCCTCAGCCAACTTAGGCGGAAAGTTATTTCAGAAATTTGTCATTATGTTGACATAATAGCAGCACCTTTACAATCCTTATAACGGCATTTTTTTCCGAACCGAACACTAATCAGATAAGGTCGGCAAGAAGTGGCACAAGAAATAAAGTATTCATTGACGCATTGAGAATTTCTGGACTCAAGATTTAAGCTTATTAAAACAAAGGTGGCCCTTTTCTGAATTCCGACAAGACAAAGTGAAAACTTGTGCCAGCGCAAGTTGTAAATTTTTCTACTGGCGGCCGAATCATTTTGAAACTTTTTATTTTTAGCTTAAGTGCTAAATATCGTTTATGCCACGGGGAACTGAATATGTGCAAAATTAAATTGCTTGTAAATAGCTGTTTAATTGTTTCTTGTAAACAATGGAAAAATTTGCTGTGGGAATTTTGACAGAAAGCTTCGTTTCAAAAGACGGGAAGGAAACCCTGCATTGCTGTAATTCCATAAGACAAACAAAGTGGAGTCTTCAAAATGCGTTAGTGTAAACGTGTAATCGTTGGTGTAGAATTCCCATCGTCAAACACAGGTCGGAGGTCTTTGAGTATTATAAACGTAATGAATATTTAATACACAGTTGATACCTTCTTTGTTTTGACAATATATAAAATTAAGCCACGAGTTTTAAAAGATTTTTGCTTCGCAAGTAAAACCCCAATAAAGAGCTCTGCGAACAACGCAACAAACAAAAGTTTTTAATTTTAGTCTCATTTTCATCACTAGATGACCAATATTTTATCAACCTTTGTGTTTACTTCTTTGCTTTTGACACCAAACAAAAGTTTGAAGATTTAATTATCTTTTCGGCTTTTGTGTAGTATTGTTCTTTGATATAACGGCTTTGATATGAATTTATAAGACAGCAAAGACATCACTAACGTCTTGCTTCAGCGAGTCCAAAGAATTCATCAAGATTATTGCTGAATGAAGCACAGCGAGCAAATGCAAAACAACTTGGCTACACAAGGGAAAGCATTTTAATTCGTTGTTCATTTGCTTGGAAAAGCCGTTATTAGTTTTAAAATGAACTTGATACTGCTTCAAGCTAGAAACTATATAATAATTCTAGCGAGACTGTTTTATAAATCAAATCTTCAGTAACTCATAAGTCAGAGACACCTGCAACAAAAGTTAGTTTGAACTTTTAAAGTTCATATTTTTTTCTATTTCCCTTATTATTTACGTATTTACGGGTTAGTCATACGTTTACGTTACGTTCACACAATCACGTTCACGTTACGCCACGTCAAGGCTTTTAAAGTAAAAACTGTCAAAACATCGAAACAAATTTCTTAAAAAAAGTTAAATGCTAGATGGAATGGGATTTCAAAACCAGTAAAGTAAAAATTAACGCAAAGCAATTGAAAAAAGAACAAACTATAGCAAAATAATATGATTTCATATATGAAATAAAACAAATTTCTTATGAATTTGTTTTACACGTTTTTAAAACTATAAGGTTAACACTTTATGATATGAAACCTGTAGTCTATCATCCTTGAAACAAAGTACAGAGTTTTGGGGACTACAGCGGCTCAGAGAGCTTTGTAGATCCTGCGAGAATACGGCACTATTTTTACAGAGCCCTTGCGATATAATTTCTATAGTACGAGCCTCAGTGGCCCATTGGCATTGTAGCCGGAACTTTTCTCCGGTTTCTGTAGTGTTAAACGGTTGAGAGTCATTGACTCCCCCTGGACGAGACACTAATTCCCCAGCAGAAGCTGGTACTCATTTTACCGCGTACCAACCTCGGGAGGATGGAAAGCTGAGTCAACTTTGGCGGAAAAGAAGGTCACACAAATGTTCAACACTCGGCTGAGCCGGGGTATGAACCTGGAACCTCGTGGTTAGAAGGCAGAGATCTTACCACTGCGCCAATTGTTAAAAGTGCCTTGATGAAAATTGTACCCGTATTTACATAGTGTTAGTGTAGGCTAGGCGACAAAATGGTTATATACCTCCATTTCCTGCACAAATCTATTTTCTCCTTTTCGTGGTTTCGGGGCGAGGTGAAGCATGTTGGCTAGACCACGTTTGATGTTCAGCGAAAAGGCAGAGTCCTGTCTGCGTGCGTTCACCATTTTCACCATTCCAACAAAGTTTAGGTGAAGCTGGACAGGAAGTTTAAGATGGTTTTTGTAGTTGGCGGGAATTGCTATTGGACGAGAATTATGGATGACTGGCTGTTCATTGGCGTTCATCTTTATCTCGCACTCCTGGGCCCTGACGTTTTCAAGCTGAAAAAAGCAAAACCAACATTCAACATACAAACTATTTCCAAATTCTTACGGCGATGATTATTTGTTTATCACACATTACTTCAAGTATATAGAACTATACGCGCTTTTTTTTATAAGAACCAGTAAATTTTGCCGAGGCTCATTCTTAGCGACTTCAGCCTCAATTTTTTCTTAATTTGTTCTCAATTTGTTCTTATTTCTGTGAGCGGTTTTTATTGAAGAAAAAACAAACGAACTGAAGGTATTAGAAAATGAAACGCCTTGCGCCTTGCGTATTGTACGGCTGAATTTAGGGGCGAACAACCTTCATTGTTTGTTGCGCAGTCTTAACAGAGAATCTTTTCATGTGTTATGCTGTATCGCTAAGTTTTAGTCAATTTTCCAACACAAAATTTTTCCAGTGGGAAAGTAGCGTGGGACCCAGTTATTCTAGTTATCAAGCCTCAGCCTGAGCTTGTTCTTAAATTTTGGCGAAATTGAGCCTCGTTGTTCTTATAAATTTGTTCTTATATAAAGTAAAGCGTGCATCACACATTACTTCGAGTATATAGAACTATATTTAGCAAGGACCCTGTATGAAAAGCATTGTTATAGCAGGATCTCCAGCGTGCCGAATTAGCCTTTACCTAAAAGAGCATGGGACTGGGTACGAATATTTAGAATTGATTGAATTGAAAAATGAGGCCCGCCATCTGAAAGAGCAGCCAAATATTAGTAAGTTTACCAAATTTGAGAGTCATTAGTTTAAAGGAAAAGGCATGATACTCTTTTAAAAATCGCTAAAATAAGAGAGCTTTGTATGGATTGGAGGAACAAGCGTCCATACAAACGTCTCTAAAATTTGGCGATTTCTAAAAGTGTACCATGCCTTTAAACCAATGACTCTCAAATTTGGTAAACTTGCTAATATTTTGCTGCTCAATCAGATGGCGGGCCTCATTTTTCAATTCAATCAATTTTAAGTATTCTTACCCAGTCCCCTGCTCGTTTAGGTAAAGGCTAATTTTAAAGCTCCCAGGTTGCAAAGAGGATGGGGGAAGAAAAGGAGAATAAAAAGGATAAAAAAGCAAAAGGACAAAAATATTATTTTTGGTTGGTTTCTGTGGAATTCGACTGGCTACAGCTCGCCGCTCGCTCCGATTAACAACCACAAGAGTCTTGCCTGGGCGGCCTTTGAAAAAATGAGGAACGTTACTTAGAGCGCCAGGGTAACGTTAACTCCGGTAAGTTTGATAACTCTATTCATGCAGCTTATGCCAATCGATTGTTTTTACATGACGTTTTAAAGTTGCAGTGCCAGTCTCCACAGATCACTCTCACAACAATGAACGAGTGGGAGTCTGGCACTACAACCCCAAAACGTCACACTTCAAGATGGCGTTGCGCGGAAAATTCGAGTTATCGAGATGATCAAAACAAATCGCTTTGTGTGAGCTATATACAAAGATTTATCAAATGTGAGCCGACGATATTGTTGGGCAGCGGAGGATCCCTTGAAGAACTAGTTTCTATAAACATCTGTCCTGATGAGCAAGACCAGGCTAATTTAACTGAATTTTTGTTACTTTTTTTATCTACTTTATTTTATTTGATTCTAAATGTGGCCGGGCGAAAGAAAGAGAAAATGAAAATAAAATGCGGTAGCCGAAACACAAACAATTCAACACGACGATTCCCGGGCAGAACTGAATGTAATTTTCCACGTTCACTGAATTCTGGTCAAACTTATATGACAGGTTTACACTGATTTCACGTAACTCAAAACATATTATACTCTGATCGAAAGCGCGTTGACGATAAAAAACACAAAACTATCAAGAAGTGAAACCATACTCAATATTGGAAAGACTTAATGCAAATGACAAAACCAAAAAACATAACTCTGCAACGACACACCTGTTGCTCTCTCAATACACGAGATATACAACCTCCAAGGCTAAGCTGTGTGAATAAACTGTTATGTATATAGATGTTTTTCACCTGACGTCATAGCGGCCATGTTGGTGGAAATTGAACAAAAGAATTTTGATGAGTTTCTTCTGTTTAGAATACCAAAATGTCCGCTCCGTCTTTTGTCTTTGGCGTCTCAGGGAATTGTGTGAAAACCGTCTATAATCTTGTTGCTTAGAAACACACAAATTACAAGATGCTAAGCGGACACAAATCTAATCTGTGTATTTAACCTGAAGATGAGCTAATGCTCGACAACGTTTGTTTTTAATATTTGTATATAGTTTTTTTTTACCTTTTATAAATATTTTTTATCCTGGCGAGTTATGTCAAAATAAACATTTCAGTAACTTATAGGGCCACTAGCTATTAAAATAAAGTGAGTTGTTGTTACGTGTTAACAATTAAAAAGTTGGACTAATGGAGTTTTTTCTTTTATTTTCAGTCGATTAATTAAAACCAATATAACAATCCTTTAATTTCCTTGTCGTTAATCGATTTATAAACACAACCAATGATTTCTCAAGGCCCTGTCAACAGATAAACGCTTTCGCACGTAAACGCTCAAACTTTTGATTGTTTACCGGTTCCGTCCACGCAGAAACGATCCGTAAACGCTCGCTTTTCAAAACGGCTTTCGAAGAACGCTCACCCATCGTCTTTTAGTGGGTATTCGTACAAACGCTTATTATGGTAAACGCTACATGTTACTCTTTTTCAGTCCTTTTTGAGCTAACAATATTGTCACTGCGTATCTTAATAGTACTTAAAAAAAATTTTGTGTGGACAGAGAAAACGATTCAAACGGCTTGTGAATCATGTGGACAGTGAACTTGTCAATCGTTCGTAAAGCGTCTTCGTTTACACGGGCGACAGTTGATTTAAAAAATATCATGATTTCCTTTTGTGAAATATCTAACCACCAACTATGCAGCTTTCTTGAATACGAATTTTCTTGCAACTTATCAATGGATTCCTTCAACTGACATAAACTTAAAGTCCACATTTCCAAACTGGCGTATTTATAACTCCCTCAAACACAAGCAAAAGATGCCATTGCCTGGATAGGAAAGTGTTCTATTTTTAGCTTGATTTTCATATAATCGTCCCCATAGTCCAAATCGCTTGAAAATTTTTTGAGACGATTGGGAAGATTATTTGGATGCGTATTATTCGAAAAGGCTAAGACGCAAGAGAATGCTTGAAAAGCAAACGAAAAGCCTAAAAGGGTCCCAATAACCATGATTGTTTTCAACACCATCGTCATTACAATCATCACGATCATAGAAAATTATCGTTATCATCTGCACAGCACTTTACTTCTTCTTTCTCTTGTTGTAATCACTATCACTGACATCATCTTAGTCTTCGTTATCAAACAATCAATCTGGCGATGAAATCATACGCAAGTTAATTAAATGTCTCATGGTTGGCCGCCCATGAGGACAGTTCCACGGCTGGTCCATGTGGCCCATGTGGCCCACAACACGCCTCATTTTGCTGTGATCCAATGCTGTTCCTACCATGATGGACATACGACATGCCCGACTGGCAAACATCTTCCGCACCCTTGAAGGACGACACATAGTACCAGGTGAATCACTCAACATAAAGATTAACTCCTCAATATCTTCCACTCCAAATGTCCAGTTTTTACTCGTCGGTAGTGAAGCCACCTTAACTCTTTTCATTGGTGCAGCATTCTCATCTATTTCGAAATCAAATCCATTCTTACGAAACACCTCAATGTTTTCCAGCAGGATACTCTCGTTAACAGCACTCAGCTCGAGCTGTAGCGGTTGAATCAACGTTTGACATTTAAGCACTGAATTACGCTGCAAATCCTCAAAGTTGTACTTTTCGTCAGTTGCATGCTGGTCTATGAGAAAAAGATCATCTCCCAATTTGGTGATGATGAAACCCAGATTAAATTGGCCCAGGATTTCCATCTCATTAAACATTTCTTTGGAAATGTGCTTTTTTAGCTCTTCTTCCGCCACCTGGTTGCTTTCTGGTAAAATCTTTGCTCGGAAGAGTCTGGCATTTTTAGCATGGGTATTACCCCGTCTATATTTGGCTTTGCAAGTTTTCTTTACTTCGTTTAGGTTAAAATCAATGTTAACCGATTTACGAGTTGCAAATATTTCTGCTAAATTCTTGTGTTTTCCACTTTTTGTTCTGTGGTTTCCTTTCTCTGGTTCTGGAACAGAACAAATTTGCAAGTCATAAACGGCTTCTTCTTCTTGTCTTACAATAACTTGTTGATCATTTTGTGTTTTGTCCATTCTTTGAGGGACTTTGGATGGTACATTTTCTTCACTGTAGTCTTTTAATGTTGTTTTTTCATCAGAAGCTTCAAAATCTGATTCAAAAGCGTCGATTTCTAATATATTAGCTTGTGCATTGTTTTTGTTCTGTAAGTCTCCTTGTTCGACCTTCGAAGTCTCTGATTCTTGTTTTGCACTTACACCACACCACATACTAGGCTCGTGCTGATTGCTAGAATCTTGTAACTGTTGGCTGACAGTGCTCTCACATTCAGCGTGTGTACCTGGACTAAACATAGCAGTCAATTTCGCCTGTTTAGCTAGTGGCTCACTGCCCTTGATATCACATCCAACATCGGACAAACCACATTTTCTTTTAAAACTAGCAAGCGAGGGAAACACTCCTTTTCCAGTTCCCAAGGAGTCACGTTTATATTCTCCTTCAGAGGAATATCTTCCTAGTTTCCAATTCTCCCCTTGCAAAGTTTGAGCCAATGAAATTGATGAAGCAAGCTTTGGCTGGTTTTGAAGGCCTTGGTTCACATCATAGGTGGAATTTCCAGGTTCAAGCATCTTTTTAAGGGACGATTTTATAATGGCAAGCAACAGTTTCTCTTCTTGGACAAACACTTGGCGCTTATCGGGGGTAACGTTTACATCCACAGAGTCTGAAAAACATTTTGAAAAACTAAATTAACCAATCGCTCCATTGAATAACAAATAATTAAATCAGCTAATCACTGATCAAATAAATAATCCATTGACAGTGCAGTTTATTTTAAATGAAATGAAACAGCTTGTAGTCAGGGATTTTATTAAGGATTGGAGCAGAAGGGCATTTTAGATTTGGCACCCAGGCAAAGTTTATGGAAAGTTTATTTTGTTCTTTCGATTGAGATCCTGAAAGCAGTTGGGCAAAGCCATCTTCACGCTTCAGGCGCTGATCAATTTGCTCAGTGCCTGACCCTTAATGAAACCCCTGGATAGTTGACAAGACATAGGGAGTGTACAACATACAATGTTACCGGTTTAGTGAGTTTAGTGAGAATTTGTCTAGGGATCTGGTTAAAACTACTGTACAGCCAAGGTGCTGGATGGTCATATAAGAAACCAGGGGTGTCTGGCGATAGGTGGGGAGGGTACCTGAGAGACCAGGGGTGTCTGGTCATGGGTGGGGAGGGTACCTGAGAGACCAGGGGTGTCTGGTCATGGGTGGGAAGGGTATCTGAGAGACCAGGGGTGTCTGGT
>JAOCPT020182987.1:0-13880 GCA_026546935.2 Palythoa grandiflora | reverse complement strand
GTACCATTATAGGCATGATTACAACACAACTATCTCAGGTCTGAGGATTTCTATTTCAGGTCTTTATTTTTTTTTATTTTCTTTCTATCCAGGGAAAAAACTTATTGTGACTCGGTAAACTGAAAAGTCTCACATTCTGATTTTGTAAAAGAACAGTACACAAAACAAATTGAGATTTAAAAATCGTAAAATTTAATAAACGGGGGTTCCTAATAAAACTGAATTTTTTTATTTGGCACCCCTGAATATTTGCACTAGCAAATACGATATCAGTTACGAAAGAATAGGAAGGTGGATACCAAAAGTGCAATACAAAGTTTTGAAGGAACGACGTGAATTTTTATTTTGGCTGTGTCACACAGTACAAAATCATTTTATTGACAGTACGAAGGTTTTCATCATTTTCATTTAGAACTTTCATGAAATTCTCCGTTTCTATTATCTGTTACGCTTCGAGGGTGTGATTTTGGAATTGCTGAACATTTTTATGCCGTACGCGTGCCTTTTTTGTCAGTGGGGAGATGGGCAAAAAGTCTTACGGTTTCCTGTTTGTTTTTCTTCCTTTACTAACGTTGTTCAGTTACTGTGCTCACTTAGTGGCTTGCTCCACCTGAATTGTTCTTGAGTTGGTACAGGATTTAATGGAGCCGAAACCACACGTAGAGTTGCACACAGTTTAGGTTTCCTGCTGATGAACAGTAACTGTTTTGCTCTTTATTTTCAGCAACCTATATAGTTCATGGCTATTTAGATATCCATAAAAACCCTCTAAAGCTTATTCTACCAAGGTACAACTTTAAAATAACAAAGAAAGCCTGTAAAATATACTTAAATTTGGAATTCAGTTCTTGGACAAAAATTCTGGGTATTGTTTTGGAAAATTTTAAAAGCTTTTAAAATCGATTCAGTCATAACCAAGTAATTAACCAGACTGAAGAATAGTTACAAAAACACTGTATTCATTTGACCTTTTCTCTGTCACATTTTTTTCCACCAAAACGGGGGTTGGGGGATGGGCTATAAAATCCCTGTGTCTGTGGTCCCTGCTCCAGTTAAACTCACAAAATACCATTTCTCAAGAAGTTTCTTAAAATGATGTAAGCGTGTTTAATCGTTGTCGGAAACCACCGTTACTTGAGAGAGCTTTCAAGTTTTAATTGGTTTTTTTTTTACCTTTGTGCTATTGTCTAACAGGACAATCCAGTGTTATCATCACTAATGAAAGCTATCCCCGCGCTTTGCTTTACTGGACAAGAGCTGCATCCCAAGGTGAGACCATGAAAATACTCAGGCTTAGTGTTTGGTGGTTACAAACTGCCAGTGAAAGCACTTAGTTTTTATCCAGTTAACAGTTGTTTGTCCATTCCTTCCTTTTTCAATGGTTTGCGTTTGTAAGTTTTATTCTCATAGTTAATTGCATGGTTCCCACTACTCCTGGAATTCCTGGAAAACTCCTTGAATTCTGAAATTTTCTTCCAGGGCCCTGGAAAACTCTTGGAAAAGCAGATAATTTCCCTGTACTCCTGGAAAACTCCTGGAATTTTGTGGAAAAATTTTCAACAATATACCAGTTGCTACTAACGTGGCAGAAATGATATTGAAATTACTTGATATCGTTTTGTTTTTGCCGAGAGAGAATTTGGGGCTGGGTCCTAGAAAAAAATATTTTCTACCCTGGAAAACTCCTGAAATTTTGTTATCGTTTGTCAGTGAGGACCATGTTGAACTGAAGACCTCCAGCACAGAAACAGGGCACTCACTAACTGTGCAACGTCCTGGGTAGACTATTTACAATTCAAAAAAGACACAAACTTCAATTGGCGATACAATATGTACAATGGTTAAAAGTTTAAGTGAAAACAAATATATAAAGCACAACCTATTTCAGTTTTTCATTTGTACCTAAGCAAGATGCTAAATATTTCAAATGAGTTAACCAAGGACGATAGCCTTCAGTTACAGTGAATTCTGATAAAGTACACACCTGTGTCTTTGTTACAGAATGGAATGGCTCCTCCCAAGTCACACTGACATTTGTGACAGCTAGGAAATGCGTAGTACCCATCCCTGCACTGATCACAGTGTAGTCCTTCTACTGCTGGGTTACAGAAACACTGTCCCGTCTCTTTATGACAGTCCTTGGAGTTATTCCTTGTCCCAGTTATGTTGCAGCTACATGCTGATCGAAATAGTTAGAGTTGATTAACTATAGTTTCAGATTGTATATCTTTTAACATACATCATAGTATGCTCTATACTAAACTTTAATTTTTGACTACGATTATTCTTCATATTTAAAAATTAAAAGTGTAATTACGATATTTTAATAGTTATACTTGAATAGTGCAATGTAATAAGGATTATTAGTCATTGCCAACGAGCGATCCGAGCCAAAAGGCGAGCATTATAGAACCGTGTGCGTAAGTATCGAACTATAGGCGAAAAAAATCTCGAGTGATCCAGAGAAAAGTAATGCAATGTAACAATAGAAAAAAATAAGCCAATCACATGGCGGAAATTTTGCATGTGACGTAATGGCTTCCCTGGGTAATAATTGATGTAACTCAGATCATACTGACAGATTTCAGAATCATTCTACACCTCCTGCTGAATTATTTTTCAAAAGCAGGCAAGCCATTGCATGTAAGAATTTATTTTGAATTACTTTTTCGTCGTCAGCACCATTTTCTATCCGTATTAGCAGATATCCGTAATCAAGGTGTTCGCCAGGCGAGAGTTGACTATGTTTTGTGCTCGTTGGCACTTAGCGAGAACTACAACTAGTTTAAATAGTAAAATGGTGACCTCAACAGTGGCATTGCTGAACGCCATTTACAAGCCAACCACAGAATGGACTGGGTTTCGCTGAATGCTTTCCATACTCGTAATTTGCAAATTGTATAAAAGCATCACACTGGGAAGCTGGTTTACTAACTTAGAACATGCTGCACTAAACCGTTGCCAACAACTAATAACCTGCACCCTACAAACGACTCACTGAAGACAATAAGACGACAGACTTGTCGTACTGATAACAGACTCATCACCAACAGGATGGAAACGCACCAATCACCAACCAGTCTTTTATCAGGCAATACCATTGTGGCAACCAATAACATCGCGTCTCAATTGACCAATCAGATCATCGACCAGAGTACTTGTATGATTCACTGACACCACACAAGTCACTTGATTGTGAAGATAATTTCAGCACAGGTTTAACGTTATATGCAATGACGTTATGACACGATCTTCGCGGTTATGAACGCAATTTTAGTAATTGCGAAAGAGAAGCCTGCATGGCACAGATGGACCCAATAAATTTTACCTGCTCCCAACAAATGTGATTTCATAGCTCAGTTGGTTAGAGCACTGCACTGGTATCGCAGAGGTCTTTCGGGCTTCTCTTTTGCAATTGCTTAAATTGCGTTCATCAAAATTTTGACCCGAAATAACCCTGAGGAAATTATAGAGTCAGCCTCTTAAATAGATTAGCTTAAAGCCTCATAAAAATGATACGAAATATTTATGTGTAGAATTGTAATTGAATTAGGTTTCACTGATTCAAGCAGATATGAGTTTTGAAATTTGTTGACAAACATCTAGCCAGAAATAGATAGCTGAGAAATGACCGTATAGATAAAACGTACCTTATACTTCAGTCAATAATACCTTTATAGTTCAGCTACCCTAGGTCTTTTACTGTTACTTATTAAGGAGTAAAATATAAAGTCCTCGTTGTTACTTACGTTTACATTGTCCTTGAGGAGGGGAAGTGAAACCCCAGTGTGCTGGCCTACACTGGTCACATTGGCGTCCATACACATTTGCTTTACAGTTACACTGACCAATTTGTTCTGTAGCAGTAGCAGCTTTGAGGCAGTTCCCCGTACTACCATCGGCAGTCCCAAGTGGATAGCAGTCACACGCTATGGGAAACAGGAAATTTGTCTCTCATTCACCATTTTATTCTACATGCATCTTCAATTTAATTTCAAAAAGTGGTCGCTAGAAGCGCGAGAGAATGCCTCTAGTCGGTGTTTTGTCTCTGCACTCATCAAACCATACATAGCAAAAGCTTCATCTTTGCAAGTGATTCATCGAGCTTTTGAACGAAAACTAAAACTTTACTTTTCTTTTAGAATGATTGAAGGGCAATCACAAATGTAAAATTACGCAAAAACAGAATTCCAAACAAGCTCCAGAAGGGAACCGAACCCATGACCACGGACATATAGGAACAAGGTCGTGAAATCAGCCTTATGTCAGAAGGGGACCGAACCCATGACCATGGAAATATGGGAACTCGTATGGTGAACAAGATCGTGAAATCAGTCTTATGTAACAAGAACTGTACCGCACGGTCGTGAACATGAATGCCAAGGTATATGAGCGCATACCATAGCTAGTCTAGTGGCAGAGCGTTCGACGAAAGGTCATGGGTTCATTTCCCATATGGAGTTCGTTTTTTTCGAGAGTAATTATTGAACAGCATTGACAATGCAGATAGAACTAAAGATGTGCTTTTATTGGGCACTTCACAGAACGTGGGATCACGAATTGTTCCACATTGTTGTAGTTCTTTCAGGCTATATAGTAAACATTTCTATATACTGGAGGTGTTAATCAGTCTATAGCAGAAATTGTCAGTTATGAAGTTATGGTGGAAAGTGAAGCTAAACTGAATTTAGAAATAAGATTCAGAAAAAAAAACCATCTAGATAACATGACTGAAATTGAGTCGGTCTGTTTAAGAAAACAAAACATCAAGTCTTAGTTGTGAACGTTTCTCCTACCTTTGCAAGCTGCAGGATCAGATATGGGCCTTAAAAGATCTCTGAAGAAGTGGTCCTTGCATTCTTGACAGCGTATTCCTTCAGTGTTATTTCTACAACCCAGACATTTGCCATGCCCAAGGGTAGAATTGTATACGCAGGAGGTGCCATGGCTGTTGCAATCACATTCTGACAATCAATGTACAACCGAATTAAACACCAATACTAAAAAGGTCTCTTCAATAGATATTTCTAATTTTAAGTGCATTTTAAAAAACCCTGAAAATCTAAACTTTGTAAGTTTTTTAAAATGATGTAGTGTCTAATGCATTTGTTGGACATTGTCTTACCCTGACATTCATTAGCATGTGTTCTGTTAGCTGGCATCCAAGGACGATTGTTAAACAATGGTTTACACTTGTCACAATTAGTTCCAGTCGTGTCATGTTGACAGTCACAAACTTGGGCCATTATAGGACCTCTGCAGAACTTGGAATGACCATTACAGCTGCAACGAGCCACCACTGAGATATGTGATATAGCATAGTAATACTTGTTTAGGGCATCTTCAGTCCCGAGCATCTCCATTCCATCAGTTGCTGGATACTCCAGTCTTATTCGCACATTGGTTGCAAGAAGGTGTGATTGTGTTTGGGACGTAAGAAATTTTGCCAAGTTATATCGTTCATTATAAATCACTTGACCAAATCTCTTAGGAAATTTTCCACTGTATGATTCTGTGCAAGTGATATGGAAAGGATCCCCTGATGAAGGAACTCCTAAATCATGATGGGACATACCATATTTTTCTTTGCAATTTTTTGCAAAATATTGTAAAGTTTGCCATGTTTTACCATAATCTGCAGACTTGTCAATTATCATTGCTTGTGGTCTCTCTGAGTAGAACTGAATGGTAATTTTGCCTGATATGAGATACGTTTTGTTAAATGAGAGTGTGATGTTGACTTTCAAAGGATAATTTCTATTAGACAGTCCAAGTTGGTTTGTTTCGTACCAATTCTGAGATTGCCACCAAGTGGTATCAGAGTAAGGGTCTATTTCGTTATCAACCATGAATTCTGCCGGATGCCGATTCCGAGTGCTGTTGCTGTCACAAATGAAACAGTTTTTTTGGGGTCCAAGCTCACAGTATCCTGCTTTGGGGCTTCCACAAGTGTTGCTAGCATCAACATGCCGCAGACGAGCAACGTTTATGGCCTGTGGTACGCATGGTAAAGGTTTTCCAGATAAATCTTCACATTTTTCCCATTCCTTCCAAATCACTGAGTACACATCAAACACTCCACACGCCGCAATCAGATACAATTGCTTGATCCATATATTTATATCCATTTTCAAACAGCGAATCGAACTATACTTAGTTTAAGTATAATTTTGAAATGAAGTATCTGCTATATTTTAAAAAATGTTTAGCTCTTCGGCAAATATACTGGCTCATGAAATTGCACAGTTGAAGTATTGCTACATACTGCAGTTTATAAGGGTCATATATATTGCTTCCAGGCTTTTCTTAAACCACAAATAATCCGATTACATTTCAACGCCAATGTTTTATTAATGAGCAAACATAATGGGTTTTGGGCCCAGTTTTATGTATCAAAACTGAAATAAACATTGGTTGATGAAAAATTGGGACGTTTTCTGCCGTATTACCAGCACTAAATCAAATTTTATTTGAAGTGTACGCGATAAACTTAGACGAAGTTGAAAAAAGCACCGTCATTAAGGAAATGAACTACATATATACAACACAGAAAATTATATAACATACAAATTGCAACCAACCGTGCAACAATAAGCATAGCAGGTACTTAATTCAACTGTCAGCTCACGTCACGAAATAAACGGCTGTCAATTATGGTGCATAAAATGACTTCAATTATGGTACATAAAACGACTATATCCGAATGATGGTGCATAAAAAGAATAACAGTAAAGGTGCATAAAACGACTATCAATGATGGTGCATAAGGGAGCATTAATTATTTATGCCTGGGAGGGGACTGACAAGATTCATAACGAATATTAGCATAAAAACGTGACCCCCTCCAGCTATGACATGCCATGTGTTCATTTTTTGAACTTGTGAAACATTTGCAAACTACACAATTTTCTTATATAAGAACCTTTTTTATAAGAATGTCAGGCTAAAAATCGGCGAAAATTTAAGAATATGCTAAGAACACACCCGAGGCATAGGAATGGCCGAACGAACTTTATTTTGTTACATTACGGCACAAAATCATGGAGTCGGCAAATAGTCGATAATGGAACATTGTTTGCGACTAGAGTAAAATATATGAAAATTTTACAAGAACAATTTGCAGGACTCATTATTTTCTCTTTTACTCTGCCTGCTTGTATATCAAATATTATTATTTAGTAGATTTTAAGAACATTTTGGAAAGCCGCCTTTAACGTCGATAGGCGAAACTAGTTGAGGAATTGCAGCTAATTGAGAACTTCAAGCCTCGTCAGAGGATTAACTTTTGAAAGAAGAAGAGTTCATAGGACGAGAGATTGAGAATATGGTCGTCGATGTCCGTTTTCCTGTACAGCAGCCTCAATAAAATACGTTTTACATCGAAACGGGGTCAGTACTAATAATTAAATTACTGAGAAGGGTCTTTGTTTTCCGTTTTATATTTCGCAGATTTCGATTTTAACTGAGCGGGTCTTCGTTTTCCGGATCCGGATTCGGAAAGCGAAGCCGTGATTCTCCAGTTATTTGCTCAAAAATGCTCAAAAGCTTGAGAACTAAAACAAGTGAATTTCTTGCTTATGCTGGCAGTTTTTAAATTTTGGCTCTTCGTTTTTAGTCCAGGTCTTCGTTTCCCGAACACCCGGGGGTCTTCGGTCTTCATTTTCCAGGTCTTCGTTTTCCGAACACCTGGGGGGTCTTCGGCCTTCGGCCTTCCGTCTTCAGGACATAGTTTTCCGAATACCCCAACATATTATGACTATCCAAGAACATGTTTTGAAGTATTGAACTGACGTTTTGAGGCTCAAATCACCAAAAAATAAGAACATCCTGTATTTGCTCAGTCAGAGTTGAAAAATACATGGTCTTAATCTTATATACAAACTGAGTGTATTCTTTTTGGCCCTTTTTAGCTCATGGAGAGCTACAGCAATGGTTCAGTGGGGAGTCAGGATTTCATGGCGTAAACAATAGAAAATTTGCTATCGATTCCTGATCGTCTCAAGTTCGTCAGGCGCATTCATGCAATCGTTAAAAGGTCGCTTAAAACGCTCTTATTCGGCTACCAATAAAATACGTTTAATCTGTCACGTGATACATCGAGAAGCGTAATAATTATAACATTATAACTGTGATCTGATGACGGAACTTGAAACATAATTTGCAATATTAGATCCCTGACTTAACGTCGTACTTACTCCACGAGCTCACCACCGGAAATCTTTGATATTCCCGGTAATCGAACTTACAAACATTTTGAGTTCGACTTTCGTTGGAAAATAATTCCGCTGGTCTTTGATTTTGAAACCGCGGGCGAAATTTGAAAGCGAGGCTCGCAAGATGGTGAAAATAACTCTGTCAAAGTAGTAAGATTGAAAAAAAGAAGCAAAATGTATCGATTTTGCCACCATTCGAAGAGAATAAGTTACAGAGCTCCAGTATTGTTGTAAGTAGCTGGTTTTCACTGAATTAGAACTCCTCAATTTCGTGCTGTGTTTGTTAATCGTTTAATACAAGACAATTGAATTATAGATTTTAGTTTCAAATATGCCTTGATTTGCTTGAAGGGTGGCAGAGGGGCTGCAAACAACAACATAACAAGACACGTTTCTAATTTTCGATATATAAAAAATTGTCATGATCAATTTGTTTTGCTCTTTCTGAACTTTTCTTTTGTTCGTTGTGACAAGTGTTTGTTCTGTTGCTATGAATCAATTGTGAGTATGACTATGATATACAAAATCTAAACTCAAAGGAAGAAAGAAACGTTTTCAAATAATTCAGAAAAACTTGCTAAAAGATATTATTTTGAAATTGTTAATTTGCATTATCTAGTTAAACTAGCGCATTTTGAATTAAAAAAATAAGAGTTGATAAATGTTTATTAATTTAAAACACCAAGTGTGCTAGGTGTTATAAAAGTGATTAAAAATTTTGTTGGACTTGTTAAAATGTTTAAAAATACCATTGTTTCAACCGTTTCCACAGTTTTCTTGAGGGTAATGTGATTGCACAAGTATCATCAATGTCTTTAAAAAGTCTTAGTGTGTTGGTCTGGTACATCCATTTTTGTCCATTAGTATTAATGTTTGATACAAACAGTATCATAAAACTTAAAACAGTGAATAGTTGGAACCCTGAGGAGTAACTGTAGATTGTATGTGCAGATCGTCCGGGTTAGCATAGTCCTGAGAAGGACAATTGTCGATTTTCATTGCTGACAAGTCAACAACCTATGCGGAAATCATATTCAGAGTCAAGTGAGGAATAGTGTGTCAGTATTGGATGATCTGAACATATGATCTATTGTAACACTTGTTAATATATCTATGTAATACTTTATTACTACCATTATTTTATCCTAGTCGACACTGTATCCCAGCCAGGCATCATAGCACAGAAAAAGAACCCTTGAAAACCTCTGTGACATTCATAACCAATGACAAACAACAGCAAACAGAAGAGAGATTTATACCACCATTTGTGACGAGATACAGCACTCGAGGATTTAGGGTGCAGAATACTAAAGTGTTTGGGTCTGTTGCTATCTTGCCAGAAGTGTTTTATCATTGGAAGGTAGAGAATCTTTTTTTGAAGATATTAAAGTTTTTTCTTTTTCTACCAAAAAAATACATTGCAACTCATCTGCCAATGAGTGGCTTTTCATTGTCAGCTTAGAGGTTGGTCAGAAGGCTGTTTTCACTAGTGTGACTGCATGCAATCAAAGTCATCTGAACTGGGAACCTCTGGGCGATAAATCAATCAGCACTTTAAACTACCTCCATCAGCCTCATTACTTCCCACCTTAAGATCAGTTTAAAGTAAATTTTTTATCTTGTCTGCAATTAATTCCAAATTTCAGAAAAAAACACATCGAGCCCTTTGAAAGTCTTGTTTAAAGCATTTGTTGTTTAGTTTAGTGTAACTCTTTCTGTGTAATCTGATTGTATATGCAGGTTTTTACATTCTTTGCAGGGAAGGAAGTTTTGATATTTCTTTCTGCTCTAGGTATTCTTTTGTGCAGACAAAGCCCAACTTTTTAATGTTCTGTTTTAGCAGGTAAAAATATTTCACATAACTTTCAATTATTTTTTGATTGGGTTCATTGTCTCATTTATTGCATTCATTTATCACATTTATTAATCACATTCATTCATCACATTTATTCATCTCACTTATTCAGTACAATTAATATCCGTGTGAGTCCATGGAGAAAAGTTCCCTTGTTATCTAAACCATAATCAGTTATTAATCTTACATGGTCATCTATTTTAAAATCAAAGGTAAACCGAGCTGAAGACATCACAGCAGAAAGTTTAGCATTATTCACTATTATAGAGCCCCCAGTGGGTAAGTTTAAATATGTCAGGGGCTTATAAGAGGAAGGGTGTGGCAGTAGGGGACTGGGGCTGGTATATGAAACTCTCAAGGCCCTAAAACTTGGAATTTTATTGATGAATTCCTCAAATCCTGCAGCTTACGAGTATTCAAAAAGAAGTTAAAAACTCAAATAATTTCTTGATAATTACTTACTTCGAACAATCAGTTTGACTTCCAATCTCAATCTGATTCAGTTTTTCTTCATTTTGTGCTAGGTGTAATTCTGTGTGAATGTGTGTTTGTTGTTTGCCACTCCGACCCTAAATATGTACATTTTCAATTGATATATTTAATACTTATAAAGTAAGGACATCCAACCTAGACAAGCCCTTATGTTTTTTTTGGATGCCCTGTACCCATGCATTATTTACTTTACATCTGTTTTATAATTTATCAATGTACATCATACACTCTGTAGTTTACATATTTCTTTCTTTCTATTTTTTTCACACTGCCATGTAAAGCTGTAAATCTGGGTCGAAAAAATAAATTGTTGTTGTTGTCTCAAGCAGCCAAGGATATAAAATCATACAGGGAATGTAGTTTATGCTGTCTCCTCATTTGAATTGAATTGATCCGTATTGAATTTAATCATTTTACATAAAATTCTAGTTATTTATAATTATCATTTCTATGACATCAAGTTTGAATAAATTTGTCCTGGATTGAATTAAACTGACCATCTGGTTTGAATTAGAATTTTTGACTAGGACTGAGTTAAATTGACGTAATTTAACATTATTTTTACCTAAAATTGAATTTTATCTACAGTAGTTACATTTTGTGGTGTAGAGTTCAGACTCTTTCGTCTAAGAATTTAGTTATTATTATTATTATTATTATTATTATAGTCCTTCGTCGGAGTAGAAGGACTATAGTAAAAAAGATTAGTTTCATTTAACTATTTACGGTGTTAAAGTTAAAAAATCATTAAACTGTATTTTAATTAGTTTAAAATTGTAACCCAACATTTGGATATTAGCTAATGTCATTATCAAGTCAAAAAAGATATACATATCAAAAAACAATCAGATTGCTACTATTGTTATCTTTCTGTGTATATATCAATTCTTGTACATTTTTTTAAACTTGATAATGTGTTTAACTTTAAATATTTTATTAACTTTTATAGTATTTTATGGATTTTAAGAAATGGATGTTTATGCATTGAATTTCTGTTTTAAAGTTTCTAAAAATCTCTCCTTATACAAAAAATCAACTTCTATTTATAAATTGATTTTATCTTTATAAGTTAGAAGTTACTTTGAAATTGATATAATTTCTTGATCCTATCCATCACAGAAATACTTGTTATTGGCACAGGAGAAAAGCTTGTTAGACTGAAGCCTGAAGTAAATAAATATTTAAGGGAAAATCAACTTGCTGTTGAAGTTTTAGATACGGTAAGAAACTACAGTGTGGAACAATATGGAAAAATGCTAGTATAATTTATTATTGAATTTTGATGTGTATAAGTCAAAGTTTTAATGCTGCATGAAATGTTGACTATTTATTAACTTATTCTTGAACTGAGATTGACATGCGTTTCTTAAAATACACACTTGACATTCCAAAAACAGCTTAAAAATTGTGTACTTCTAGCTTCAAGTTGTTAATTTCTAAATACTAAAATCAATGCAATTTATGTACAAGTCATCTATCTTTCTTGATGAGCACTTTTTTTCTGCTTGTCGGTAATGTTCAGTTGGATTAACTTCAGTTTCAGAAGTAAGAATATGGCAGGTACCATCTACTAGTTGAAATTTACTGTCTTTTTTTGGTGTTATTTTGAATGCAAAATGTAACAACAGAGCAAATAAATTTGTTTGTATTCCTTCTCACACAACAACCTGCCACTGGCATCACTGAATTAGCCAAACAAGGAGACATCAAATTCTGAATCCCTTAAATTAAAGGATGATGAGCTTCTGGTAATGATCAGTGACCAAAACTTCTAGCTGATTTTCATTATTCTCTTGGTTTAATTTTGTGTCTCTTACAAGATATGCTTTAGATAGATAGAATTTAATGATTATTGTAGATAAAAGCAATGAAAACACTTTAATAAATTCAGGCTTTATGAATGCAATTATTGCCCTTCTGAAAAAAACTTTTTAATTGGGCTTTTCAGTCTGAGCATGGCATTAACACACTGCGCTTTGATTTAAACAACTGTAAGATTTGAAGAAACCAGTCAGAAAGCCATTATGCACCAGTCAATGTAAACCCCCGCCCCCCCCAGGCCGCGCATAGCGAGGACAAAGAGAGGATATTTACTTAGGATTCACCGGTTTATCCTGCTCCGGCATGCGAGGGATTTGCAAATGTTTTCGTCCTCGCCCAATAGACCGGAGAAGTGAGCGGGGGATTTGCTTGGGACTAAATCAGCCGCCTATTTTTCGCGCCGCATGGTAATTTTGTCATAAATTATATGGTCACATGTGATCGTTCAACGCTGCTTAATTGTGTGGTGCGTTTTAAAAAGTGATAGAAATTACACTAAAAGTCATTTTCAAAAGGAACAAAACATGCTTTGTAAGGTGTGGTACCAGGAGACGAAAAAAGCGGTGGCCGCTGATTCGTTTGAAACTCTTTTAAACAAAGGTAAGCTTTAATATATCAAGTTAACATTTTTTGTACACGTGCCTACGTGGCTTCAAGTTGTTGACCATTGACCTGCAAAATTTCTTTTGTATTCAGTGGTGTATTGTGATGAGCTCCAAATCACCGATTTTATGCAATATATTATGGGATTGGGAAATTATTGATGTTTTGGGTATGTTTTGAGTTTAAATTTGCCTTGTATTGCGATCTGAAGTCACCGTTCATAGATTTATATCGGCAATGATTTTTATAAACCGTTTGTTTTAAGTAAAGTTTTAAAATTTTATCTTCACATTTGACATTTGTCCGCCGGTGAGCAATAAAAATTCATTTTAGGCCATTGGATTAACTTTAGAAAAATATTTTTTAAAAAAAAACAAGAATAAGCAAATTGAAAAAGGAACACTCGAATTATAATTTAAAACCGAGAGACTCGAGAAAAGTTTTTTTAGCTTTAATTTAATCTTAAGAGTTATGTTTGCATATACATTCAGTAGTAATCAAAAGTAGTTTTTTATTTTTAATGAAATAGCAAACTAGAGTTTTTCTTAAACATTCAACCACTCTTCTACATGTAAATGTTTAAGTTGTGTATTACAGTAAACACCTGCATATAAGAAAAAACAGTTTGGGAGGTCAGGCTTGCTCGTTATGTTCTTAATCTTATTATTTATCTGGTAGTTAGTTACAAATCAGCCCCAAAATGTTCTTAAAATGTTCTTAGTTTTTTTTTATTTTGTAATACTATCCAAAACATGTTATCAAAGGTATAGTTGACATATTTTAGCATAGCCGTAGCTAGCTGGGGGGGCAGGTGCCCCCCCCCCCTCCCCCCAAGAGCGGGGGATTTTCTTGGTTTCAATGCCCCGGTGGAAAAGGTCTTAAGCAAGTTTTCTGAG
>JAOCPT020182224.1:0-13880 GCA_026546935.2 Palythoa grandiflora | reverse complement strand
TACATACATACATACATACATACATACATACATACATACATACATACATACATACATACATACATACATACTTTATTTGCATTTCTTTCTTATATATTAATTATTTACAATTTTTTATGTGTGAGCATTTTCATTTGACAAAAAATTGCCAGTTTTATTTAATCAAAATTTCGTTCAGGATAGGTAACCAAGCCTTAAACATGAAACCGAGGCTAAGATTGACCTGACACACTTGGAGAAGTGCAAATATTAGACATGCTAATCACTGTTGTTCTTATGATAATTATTATTTCCACTTCTCTAACTGTGCCAGCACATCCTTAGCCTTGGTTCCATGTAGAAGCTTGGCTACTTTTCGGGAACTTTTCTATTAGTCTCTTTCTTGATCTATATGTATTGTTTAACCGTTTTTAGTTGACACAGTAATTTAGTATTTAACCAAACGAGAAAAATGAAGTGGTAATGGTAATGGTAATGGTAATGGTAAAACTTTACCATTAGTACACTTTCCAAAATCCAAAACTATTACTGAACTATAATGTCCAAATTAAAACTCTTTTTTTGTTTTTTGCGTCAAAGTAACAACTAGATAAGAACAAAATTATGAAAACCTGATGAAATCTTTGATAAATCTTTCCTCTGCCTGAAAGCATTGAATGCTTGTCAATCCCTCCAAAGTTTCGCTGATATGAGAGTAGAGCGGACTACGGCTGACCGCCTCAAGTCTCTTCAGCTCTCTTGAGGTCCTCAAAAAGGCCATTGCAAGAAGTACGAAAAACGTAACCACAACAAAAGCTGCAACTGCAACCCAGTGCATCACTGCTGCTACTAGTACCAGGCTTCCTGCTGACATAAGCCCTGATAAAACAACGTAGTAGGAGGTTCCCGGGAGTTCTTGATCCATATATCCAATGTCCTTCGAGAATCTGTAAGGAAAATGAATATCTTGACATAACTCGAAGGATAAAAATTATCTATAAAAGGTAAAATCATATACAAATGGTTAAAAATAAACGTTTTTGATCGGCTCATTTTCAGGTTAAAATATTATTGAGTATTATTAAGTTATGTAAGAAGAAGTTAGATGTTGATAAATTGCCTGGGGCTGAAAGGAATTAACTCCATATAACTGGATTGTAATTCAGTCTGTGCTAAACTACACTATGGGTATTGAATTTAATAGGTGTAGGACTTTGAAGAAAAGTCAGATTTCCGCCAATTGAAAACGAGTCTGGCTGGGCAAACCAAACTGAATGCGGAAAAAAAAGCTTCCTCAGTTGCCCTATTTTTTTCGAAAATCCATACCTATTTTTGATAGCTATTCCAACGATTTGTATCAAGAAAACTCGACATTTAAACGTACTCCCATCCTTTCTCTGTTATGCCAATCCAAAATGGCGAAATCGTGAAAATAGTCTTTTACATGAATAGTATAGTAGGGATGTAATTAACCGCATATTTGTGGTTAAATCTCATTAACTTGCGGATAAATCTCATTAACTTGCGGAGTAATTGATTCCTAATCAACAATAAATTACAGCGAAAATTAATTAAATTCATCACAAAAATAGGGGTTATTCCATCCCTACTATACTACTTACATGTCATGTGGTTGATACAACATATACACAAAGACTTACTTATGATAGAAATGGTTATAAAATGCAAAGAACTTACTTATTAAGTATGCGGCCTGCTGGATTGGTATCAAAAAACAGCACGGGCGACTTTATCACTGACATCATCATCTTCTCTTGAAGAACTCGGTTGGAACGTAATAAACTGTAGTGGATCAGTATCTCTCCAGCAAAGCAAAGTAGCAGGAATGAACCAATAATCCCCACAAACACGTAGACATTAAACCTGTTCTGCTGTTCCATGTATGGCTGGTTGGTCCAACGTGCTAACCACCACTCACTCAAGTTCACTAAAACTGGAGAGAATATCAACGGAAAGGTTTTAAACAAACAAGAAGAAAACCGAAGGTAAAGCAAGTTAAAAGTTTTTGTGTATACGCTTTTTTTTATAAGAAGAACTTTATAAGAACAACGAGGCTCAAATTTACCAAAATTTAAGAACAAGTTCAGGCTTAGACTTGATAACTAGGAGCGTTTTGTGGTAAGAAAATTCATTAAAACTTAGCGATACAGGATAAGACATAAAAAGATTCACTGTAAAGACTGCTGAACAAACAATGAAAATAGTTCGCCTTAAAAAATAGCCTTGCAATACATGTGTGGCGCAAGGCGTTTCATTTTCCAATACCTTGTTTTATTTTGTTTTTTCTTCAATAAAAACCGCTCACAGAAATAAGAACAAATTAATAACAAATTGAGGCTGAAATCACCAAAAAATTAAGAACAATGAGCCTCAGCAAAATTTACTGGTTCTTATAAAAAAAGCGTGTAATTCGAGATAAAAGGTTAGTAATGTGTTAAATTGCTTGTTTTTCTAAGGCGACAGATCAAAGACCATTTGACTGGGGAAAACGAAAGAAGTTTAAAAAGGACGAAAGCGACTTTTGGTTCCTATCCCTATCCATTGTGCGGCGCTACGTGCTCGCGCATCATTTTAAGGTTTTACTATATTTGGTAACTTGATATGCATGTTCATCATTTTCTTGTTTTAATAAAATATAAAGATTTTGCCTGTCTCAGCTACTGGATCTTCTTTTTCCATTTTCAATGTAAGACAACCGATATCTGGTCTGAGCGTAACCACACGATATGGAATAGCAATTAATGGATGAATATCAGAAACAATGCATTAATAATCTCTCTTAATGGGTTTGTCAGAGTCAACATATATGCAATGTATTTTTTTAAGTATACCCCAAAAATAAAAACAATTAATAAAAAGGATGAAAACCTAATTGTTTGTTTCAGAAATATTTCATTGCAGATTGCAAATGAGCTGGCATTTTATCCATCTTCGTTGTTTGGACTTCATTACCATTTCGACCACGGCGAAAGTTATGCATTTTTTGCCCGGAAGTAATGGAAAATGTTTGTTGTTCAAATCCTTTTACACTTCAAGCTTTGCCTACCACTTTGTTTAGGTAGTTGATCAAAGCTACATAAAAATGCCTTAATATTGGCTACTCTACAAGTCCATCTCCTTACTGTTTTTTACTTACCTAAAAAATTTGAAAAGATAAGAAGCAAAATAGATAAGGCATAGAGGTACTGTATGTTGTACTTCAATAATAACACAAGAGCATAAACGATTCCTTCTCTCGCTTGGTGTTAGTGTTCTATGTACAATTACTAGAAATCTAGTTACTATCTATTGCAAATGCCGTAATCTGATTGGCTACCGTACTCGCTATATCTATCCGGTGATAGATAGTGTCTGTGAGATCCAATATGGCGTCCACAGTTCGCAATTTAAACTCCTTTTTGAAGACAATTTAAAGCTCCTAACTGACAAAACAGTTCCAGATAAAACAAAGCAAGCAACAAAGTATGGTGTAAAAATTTTCGAAGGTAAGAAAATAAATTTGAAGCAATGATGTAACAAGATTCACTGGAGAGACTGCCGAGCACACCTGCACACAAAAACTATTTGTCATCAACATTTTAAAATAGTTTGAAGAGTTTAAAACTTTATTTCTGGAAAAATATCGTTGTTCTGTTGTTTATTCTCCAGAGATTTCTACTAAAACAATTAGAATAGTCCCCGTCAATAGAAATTTCAAGCTCGTATTCTTAATGTTAAATATAACATACCTTGGCTAAGAACCATAACGAAACATACAGTAATTGCCATAGCAACAGAATTCCCTGCCCTGAAATATTTCCAGTGAGTTCTAAGTTGAACTGATCCGATAGATCGTTGTTCTTTTTCCACCTTCACGTTTTCCATTTCTGATTGTTCCTTGTGACCACGTTGAATAACTCCTTCGTTTATTGAAACAATTTGCAAGCCATTTTTTGTTGATTGGTCGCCATTTTCGAAAGAAAGGTTCAAACCGGCTCGTTTTAACTCTTCGTAGCTTCCTGTTGCTACTATACTGCCTTCCTTTATCACAACAATGTAATCGACTTCAGGTAAATAACTCAAGTTGTGTGTAACTAGAACAACGATGCGTTTTTCGATTATCTCCTTAATACATTTATTGAATAATTGTTTCCCAACATTAATGTCCAGTGCGCTCAGCGGATCGTCCAAAAGGTAGATATCAGCGTTATAGTACACTGCACGAGCAAGGGATACACGAGCTCGTTGACCGCCACTTAATGTTATCCCTCGTTCACCAATATATGTTAAATCGCCATTTGGAAACGTTTCAATATCGCTCATTAGTTGGCAAGCTTCAATGGTGTTTTGATAGCGTTTTTTATCATGGGGCAGTCCAAAAATGATGTTTTGTCGAAGCGTTCCTGAAAACACCCATGGCAATTGTGGAGCATAAGTAACTCGACCTACACAATTTATTTTACCTCGACTTGGAAGAAGGTCTCCTAAAATCGCACTCAACAGTGATGATTTACCAGATCCAACTTCGCCGCAAACTGCGACCAGCTTGCCATTTGGAATTTTAAGATTTAAGTTGTTTAAACATGGCTTGCAGGACTGATTTGTCCAGTAGCAAGTTAAGTTTTCTATAACGAGTGAACTACTTTCATTTCCTTCGGGTTCGTAGAAGTATACATTGCTTTTTGTAGAAAAATCTACTTTTCTGGAAATGTTGTTTTGATTTACCCTAGATGATAAGTTTCTGAAAGTTCCAGCGCATCCTTTCCCTGGTAATTGATATTGTGTGGTTCCTGGATGTATTCCTGGAGCTGGTAACTCGAAGGCTGGATTGTCGTAATGCAACGCTTTTGTTCCCTTTTCTGGATGTATCAAGAACTTTCGTATTCTTTCTAGAGCTATCAGAGCACCCGATAAAAATCGTGTTTGAAAAACAAAATTGCCTGCCAGGGCATATCGTAACTCCTCGTACATAGCCATTGCTGTAAATATTGTCTGTGGCGTAAAGCTAAATCCCGTTAGTGAGAGGGAAGTATACATAATCAAGTTAACAACTGCACCAACTGACGTAAACATTGTATCCATAGTTACTGAAATGATTGTCAGGTGATACAGCTTCCAGATCTCGGACCTAACGATCGATAGCAAAAAATAATATTATTACATTTCTAATCAACAGTGATTTAGATAAACATATACTGGCAAAAACTATCGATAACAAAGTCCATCCTTTAAATTTTTTAGGAAACAATTAGGACTTTTGATAGAATTACTCAGAAGCAAGCAGTAGACTTATGCATCACTGCAAATCTCATGGGATAGAATCCAGCTGGACCTGTACTCTGAGTCTTTTAGAAATAGCTAGGAAGGTGCTGTCTTTGCTCTAACATTTGCAAATGGTTAGACCTTTGCGTCTTCTTGGATAAGAAGTTAAACCGTAGGATCAGTCTCTTGACACTCTGTTAAGGAATTTAAAGAACCCATAGACGTATCGAAAAGAATAGGGTAGTTTTAACGGACTATCTAAGCCCCTCAACTCAGGTAATTGAAATCAAGACATTTTTAGACATTGTATCTTACCTTCTTATTGACTTGATCATTTTTGCCAGCGGAAGCTCCCAAGCATACATCTTTATCGCTCGAACACCTGATACAGCTTCACTGAGAAGTCGAACACGCTGATCTGTTAGTCGGGTGACATTCAAAAACACTTTCCCAAACTGGTTTCCCAGTAGCAGTGAGCTTGGAATAAGTAATAAAATGTAACCACTCGCTAAGAGTGTTGGCCAGCCAATCATTCTCCAGGTTAAAATGGTGACGATAGGGAGAGTAACAGGACCGATCCACATACAATGAATGTTGAAAAAGGCATTGTTAAACTTATGGGCGTCGTTAGAGAGAAGATTGATAACATGTCCAACCGTCAGCTTATTGACAGAAATTCGTGACAATCTTAGAATCTACAAACAGAGTTAAAAAATCAATTAAATGTATAGAAAAAAAGGTTCAATGTTTGGAAAACAAATTTAGGGTGAAATTTTACACAGAAATTATCAACATTTATAACTAGCGCTATTACTGCATAAAATGATGCCAGTGTTTTTTCTGAAAATAAAACATACAGGATGATTTAGAAAGGAATCGTTATAACCTCAGTATCTGCGGAGTATCCTCAATGAAACTGAAAAGTACATTTGTTCGAGAAAAGACCGTGAGCATTTGCATGGGCATCGGTATAAATACTGGTATGGGCATTGGTATAGGCATGGGTAAGGTTATAGGTACAGTACCGTCCAGAGGTATCTTAACGTCGACCCGCGCGATTGTCCCGTCGTCCCGAGGGTCAATCCCTTGTCCCGTAATGCACGGGTAATATCCCGTGGGAAATGTCCCGTTGCTGTCCCTTTGCTGAAATTCGTCCCTTACTGACCCGCGGTATGAAAAACTATATGCGTTTATGTTGTCCCGCAACATTTTGGCCTTGACAGTTTTCGACTAATTGGGCTTTGTTTGTTGTCTATAAAAGCGTTCGTCAATAAAAGTTCGATGTGGATTTTTTGCCGCAAATTTGGCAAAAATAGTGTTTATCAATCTACAAAGTCAAAGAAACACGAGGGAAGCCAAAAAAGCTAACGATAATTTTCATGATCAAACCTCTGTACATCGAGTTCGTAACCAGAAAGAAAGTCCGTAATTTACTCTCCACATGTATACAACGTATTTATATAAATGGCAGCACACAAAGCTTGGAAACATATTCGCGGCATTTTTTTTAAATCTCCCATCACGAATTCATTCATTTCAAAGTGCCGCGCAGCTTCTGAGTTATTTGTCCCTTTTGCTAGTTCGATCACTCTTAACTGAAAACAAGCATCAACATTCGCTTTGCTCGCAGTCTTTTTTCAATCTTGAAGTAAACATTTAGTGTACAAGTCTAGAACCTTACTTGGCGCACATCCAATTGCAAGTTGCAAGAAACCAACAAGTTGTCTCGGATGTTATCCTACTGCTAATTATAAGTACAGTTAACAACTTCGTTTTTTTCCTTCTTGCAAAAGAATTTCCTAAACCATTTCTTGCTTTAACACAAGCAAGTTATTTTTCAGTCCGGAACTTATCTAAACCATTGCCATTGTGATTATCTAAGGTCGGCTTATGCAACAGTAACATAAAACATTTTTTCGTTCAAGTAACATGCCGACGCGACGCTTTGATTCATTGAAATTCTCGTAGCAAAAAGTGTGAATAATTCAAGCAAACAGCGGCATTTCTAAAGTCATTCCACCGACTCGAAACCAAAGTTCACAACTAATAACAAAACGCTTTTAAAAGCGAAACGAACTGCACGATTCAAAATAGTTATAGTTTTGAAACTAAAATCCTTTTCCTAAAGCTGTAAAGGCCAAAAACTGGTAAAAATGAAAGACTTGACATTTCAAACAACGTGCGGGAACTGAATGACAAGGCAGTCTGGCGCGCGCTAGCTGTCAAAGCAGAAAACCCAATAACATGTTATACATTGACTATCATGCAAATATTGTGGTTGATCGGGAAGATTCATTCGACAAGAATATTGATTTTCCCTTTTTTTCTTTGTTTGATTTCAAATCTTTATATAAATATCTTTAAGAATGCAGATTTTTCAGTTACCCTGGGCCGTGAAATGTAAAAAATAATTTTGTCCAAGAGGGAAACATTTCAAATACCGTACTCATTCGATCAAAACATTTTCAACAGATTTGCATGCTGTGATTTAGCGATGAAATTAGCTACAGCGCGGTGAGCTTGTAGTTTGTTTCGTTTTGTTGTTATATGTAGAATCTATAAAGATAGAGTTAAAAATTTAACCTAAATATGCAAAGGCAGTGAAATCAGATGCAAACGTTGCAGGAACAAGCGAACTCTATCTCCTTGACCTAATATATAAACATTTGGTTAATTTGAACACATCAGAACGAAAATAATTCGTGCAATAATAGTCTCGGTGCATAAACTTTGTAAATTTTTTATTTCCGTGAAAGCGTTTTTAGCTTCTTCGCTTGTTTCTAAACAGTGAAAAATGTCTTGACTTTTTTTAGTCCAAATTTGTTTCAGCCGTGTTTACGGATTACGTTCAAACGGCTGCAGTCGGTAAAACATACCGATAAATTTGATTTCCTCTCAATTTACGCAACATTTATTATTTAGAAGCACTTGTGTAAATTATCACGGGATAAATCCCGTCGGCACGTGCTTTTTAGCTGTGACCTGTACGGGACGCTACGGGACTTTTTTCAACTGCTGAAGCCACGGGATACGGGACTACGGGACGACAGGATCGACCCGTGGGATTGTCCCGTAACCACGTTAAGATACCTCTGGACGGTACTGTACCTTATAAAAGGCCCCCCATGAAGGGGTTGTTTAATACATATTACTTTTTGTTCCATCTTAAAGTTATATGTTATAAACAGCTTCATGAAGGCGCAGTTTGATACTAATTACTCTGAGATGGAACAAAAAGACTGTTCTTACTGTAAACACATCCAACACCAGCAATGCGACTGGGGCTCTTGATTTCGTCCCAGTAAAATGGAAAGTATTGCTTAAAAGAAGCGCAAATCTTTTATATCTAAACATAATCGCCATTAATTTGATATGTATAATTAAAAGCATCTCTCTAGTAGATTCTCCAAGCTAATAAACTACCTCCAATAAATGCACAAAAACTAATAAAAGATTTAGATGCTCACTAGATTAATTATTCAGGGATGCCCGTGGGCCATTAAAAGTTTTAATTTGCCTTTGTTTTGTTTTAAAAAGTCTTTATTTCTTTAAAAATTGTCGAAACATTTCTTTTATCTTATATTTTATGGTTTTGTGTTCTGAGTCTTTTGTCGTAAATGGATCTCAAATTTTCTGAGTATTGGCATTAAAAACATATCAAATGGTAAGGTAATGCTCTTTATTGTGCTATAGCTGAAACCCGTGGCTCGCTAACAAACAGACTTCAAAGTTTACCATTAAGTTGTTATATCAAGGTACAATGTTGTTTCCACGTGTTTTGGTATCTAAAAAGATCATCCAAACTTCTCCCTAAGGTGCTGATTATGGAGCGGTAACTGCCTTGGGTATCAACATGGACTGCTCCAGACTTTTGTGTGGTCATGCCAGAGGACAGGTAAATCCCATATGGATCATGAAATACTGAAATAAAACTGTATGTGTTAGTTAGAAAACATTCACTTTATAAAACAGATTGTGGCAGTTTTTCCTACAATTTTCATGTTTGGCCTGTCCCTTGAAACTGTGACTGTTATTTCCCTACATCAGGAAGACAACATTTTAGGTAGTTTTGACTGTTATTGTAGTTTGGCACAAATTCAGACATACAGAGTAATGAATAGACGAGGTTGAGCAAAATATTGTCAGTGATGAGCAGATTCAATATTAAATAATTGAATTGAGACACTGATAAATAACGATATTTTGCTATTATCAAGTCCAATAATTGTTTTGTCATTCGATTACTGAATTTGGTTTTCGATTTTTTTGGGAAGCAACAAGGAATGTATGCGTTGCCGACAGTCATTTTTCTTCAGGTGTCAATGCGAAAATTTATTCTCTGTGGAAACTTTTCATGAGCATTGTCATGTTTGTAGCTAGCTGTTTGTAGGTCACGTGGTGGGCCCTGGACCAATGAAAAAGAAGTAAAAATTCCATTGCATGATAACATAATTCATTTTAATAAGATGCATATTGAGCATCAGGAAGACCAAGGTGACACTAAAACAGTATCACTTTTTGAACTAGTGACACTCAAACACCTCAATTGGTCTTGATATCATGCATTCCGAAGTTGATTTACTGTATATAAACACAAAGTTTTCTGCAAACAGGACATAGGTTGGTTTTATTCACTCTGATTCTCATTTTTTGATTTTAGATCACAATGTGGGACCTGCAGTCGGGAAAGCTTATTCGTAGTATATTTGATGCGCACCCTCTTGGAAGTGCTGTGCTGCACATCATGGTAGCCCCAGTAATATAGTTGTTATCGTAACATTCTGAAGTGCTGTGCTGCACATCATGGTAGCCTCAGTAATATAGTTGTTATCGTAACATTCTGAAGTGCTGTGCTGCACATCATGGTAGCCCCAGTAATATAGTTGTTATCGTAACATTCTGAAGTGCTGTGCTGCACGTCATGGTAGCCCCAGTAATATAGTTGTTATCGTAACATTCTGAAGTGCTGTGCTGCACATCATGGCAGCTCCAGTATTTAAGTTGTTATTGTAACACTCATTATAGCCATTCTGTTCTCTTTTGATCATTAGTTATGAACGTTAGCGTGCATGTATTAAATAGAATGCAAATAAAGTATTCTATTGTATTGTTTTTAGATACTGTAGCCGAACAGATATATTCAAAAGATTTGCTGTAGTATACCTATCGTTATTATTAAGTCATTCTAATTATCTAAGCGGTTTTTTCGAATCAATGTTTTTATGTAATTTAAATCGTGTTTTTGAGGTATACCAGAGAATGCATATATAATTAAATTAAAACACTCTAAAACACTTTAAGATTCATTTTCACCAGAAGGCTGTTACTTTTACCATTATAATCAGTTTTGGCTATTTGTTTGTCATATTAATTAGTGCACTACCTCCCAGTTAGAAACATGACTGGTTGATGTATAGTACGCTGCAGCCAAAAACTCCTTATACTAATTGAAAATCGATTCTTTTAATACAAACTTTCTATTAAATGTTTCTGCAGTTCACTGATGATCCAACAGTGGCCATATGCAGTGACAGTGGGGGATCAGTTTTCGTTTTAAGCTTCAAGTGAGTCATGTTTTTGCCATATTTGAGGTCGGACATGTTTTACCCTGACTGACATTTTGAAATTTTTTGCAGTGACTTATTCCCATTTTCCTTTCTCCTCAGACGCGTCATAGGAATGAGAACTTATGAATCAACTTGCCTCTTTTCGGGAAGGTACTTTAAGACGTTACGAACAGTTTATTAAGAGTTTAAGATGGTGATTCTTTAATAACAGCATCATTCTTGTCGTGATGTTCTTTTTTACCATGACTTATAATTTCAGCCATAAATTCTCTTATTACTTAAAAGATCATCTTCATTCATGGTCTAGTCTTTTCGTCCATTAAATGTAATTTTTATGAAGTAACTACTTTTTTCCTCCGTGGTTAACATTTTTGTAATATTTGAAGTGTGTCTCACAATCTAACGCAGTTTAATTGCTTTTTTTTGGACTTTCTTTGATATCTAAATTTTGAATCTTGGGAAAACAAACTAAAGACTGAAAACGGATGTGAACTGTCAGTGATCTCTGTGATACTGGTGTAGTGATTTACCAACTGTGGTATGAAGTCACAAATGTTGAGAGCAGGTTAAATTCTAGATAGCTATCCCGCTGGTACGCGGTGTGGAAAAAATTGGTATATGCCCAGAGCGGGAATTGAACCCACGTAAGTCTCCCTGTTTTCTAGTCAGGAGTGCTATTAACCACTTCATCATCAGGAATTGAGCCATTATTAAATGATCCTTTGTTCATTCAACTACAAAGTGATGCTAATGATTCCATTTAATCTTATAGTCGTGGTGAGGTTTGCACTATGGCGCCACTTCATATGCACGAGGGAATGAAGGACCATAATCTTTATGATTATTCCCTGTTAGCGTTGGCAACTTTAACTAAGGTATGATTTTCATTAGTGTACATATATATCCTTTTGTCAATGAAATACTGTTAACAATCTGAAGCAATTTTTATGTACTACTGTGCAAGTACGTAAAAGAAACGTGTGTTATTTGAATGTGGAGTGCTTTTGAGTTTATACAGTTGGCTATAGACAATATTTCTCAGTGGCCTCAATTTGAATAATACTTACTTTCCTACAATAAGATTTATCAAGAGCTGTATCATTTAAATGTATTTCAAAATCTGTTCTAGGTTCTTGTACTAAGCTTGAAACCAAGTATGGAAGTTCTTTTTAGCCACACCTTAAAGGTAACTGATGCTTGCATGTTCGAAATTACTGTTTACCATTTAGTACATAGTTTTCATCTCATTTTAATAACCTTTTCACTGCGTTTCGTTTATTGGAACAGGTCGCAGTGGTTTTAGTTTCAGTACTGTATATGAAAAATTATATAAAAGTTAAATTTTTTTTGTCATTCTTTACCTTTAATCAAACTTTTTCAATCTTTCAAAGAAGTTTATAGTGTTTGTTCGGATTTTATTCAATGCAAAAGTAAATATAAATGTGCTGTTGAAACAGTCACTTGTTTATTGACTTCACTCACTTTCCTTCAGGGATCAGTGGACACACTGCCTCTGCTTTCCTGGCAGTTTGCAATAATTCAAGTGGCATCTACCAAAGTTATCGATCCGGTAAGGTAAATTTAGTATTTACTGTAACATACCAAGAAAGACAACAAATGCTCTTTGAGAAGGCTGCATGATAAACTATCCTAGTACAAAGTGGTGATAGTTTCCTTGTTTATAAGACATGAGTATGTCAAGAAATGTTCATATAAATTTCTGTAATCGTAATTTTTGGTATTCCATCAACAGCTCAGGAAATCAAATCAGCACTGGGTTTCAGTGCGACATTTTGACACGTATTTTCCTTATTATGATTTGAGAATCTCTATGCAGTCCATAGCAAATAGAAGTAAAAAGTATTTTTTGAAGCTGTTGCATCAGGGTACAAGACATATGAAGTTCATACTTGGCTAAATTTTCCAAGTGTTTGTACGCATATCTTAAATATCATATGGGAAATGCGTGAATTTCATAAGTTTAATTGCAATTTAGATAAAACTTCTTGAAGAACTTTTAATTGATTAGTAAGCTTTAAATAAAAAGAAGATGATATTTGCAAACTGGCTTAGATTACAATTATCAAATGTACGTGCAACCTATATAATCGAGACTGGTGATTGAAATATTCTTAATGTTTCTAGCTGTTTCAAAATAACGACAGTGAATATAAATTGCGAATTATTATTATGCCATTTCTGAATAATGCTACATTGCTCACCAACAAAATCATTAACTCGAAACCAAGTTCTTAAAACGCTGTAAATTTATTAAAAATTACAACTCAGCCTCGACTTGAATAACTGATATCTTTTCTATGTATGGTGGATGTAGGTGTTGGCGTTCGGACGAGGAAGTGAGGTGTTTTATTATCAGGTATGGTAATCAAATCATGCGTTTCAGACCTCTCCTGTAGAGTTTTAGGTATTATTGATAACCACCTTAAGTTCCTTTTTGTTTCAGTTCTTTTCGTCCAAACATTTGTGTTTTAAGCAGTGTTACGCCCTACTGCCTTTTATGTACAGAATTTGGGCTTTTAGATAGACATGAAGTCGAGATCAAAACGAAACGTCACTTACTTTTTTGTTCTAACTGTCTAGCATTACTAGCTCAAGTTTCTTGTTGAAGTTAAAGAATAAGTGACTTTTATTACAGTTTCACGATTTTATAAGAATAAATCCTATAAGTGCTGAAAATGATTTTTAAAAAAATGGGACTTTGAAAAGTGCAGGAAAGGAATGCATAATCAAGACGATTTAAGATTTTCGGAAACGCTTAGTCATCATTACAATTCCAATAATTGTGGCTATTCAGAAGCCGTGTACTAACTGAATTCTAGTGACACTGTGTTTAAACTTAGAAGAGCTTGAGACTTTGTTCATACGCAACATGCAAATCAGCGGCATTGCTCTTCACAATGGCTCTAATGAGCTGCGCAAAAGAAAGGAACGAAAACTTATTTTCAAACTCGGTACCTTGGCTCCTAATGGAATCAATGAGCGTTTTTCATTCATCTGATTTATAGTTTTGACCTATGGCCTTTCATCTATTTGCATTTTTGTAGCTATATA
>JAOCPT020181501.1:0-13881 GCA_026546935.2 Palythoa grandiflora | reverse complement strand
GAGTGAGTGACAAATTCGACCCCTCACAATATGTCATCCATTGCACATGCGTGCAATCGGATGACATAAAAACGAACAACAATGTCGCCTTTCGAAAGTTACAAGTCCAAGCAATTATTGATATTTAATGGTTTGATTAATCAGCCAGTTTCCATACCAAAAGTGCTAGAAAACCAATCTGCGTTTTTTCATATTCAATCGCAAAGAAACGTTACGGCGCTTTTTCGCTGACCCGTTTTTGTTCTTCATATTTTGAAGAAGCTACTGTGCAAATTTTAGGGGAAACGAACGAATTCCCTTTGAACTGGAACTCTTGAAAGGTGACTTTGTCGCTCGATTTTAGAGAATGCAAAAGTATTAAAATTCATTTTAATTCAAAATTTTTAGTATAGTTCGAAAGCCAGCTTTACAAGCTTTAATTTGATATAGGGGTTTAGGTATCGACGGTTTAAAACAGATGCACAGTATCGTTTCAACGCAAAACACCTCTGAAGTTATACGGCATCCAGCAATTCCTACAGGGAAAAACGGTACATACCAACAGCCTAAACTCCGATGAATAATTCCCTCTAATTGGAGCGAACTGGCCCTGAAACATGCACATCTATCGTGAAATTCTCAAACCACATAAAAATAGAAATATTTTTTTCTGCAATAAATTAGAAATGTATTTATAACAAATTGATATGAAAATTATTTAAACAAAAAATATTACATAATGAACAAAACAACAAATTCTGGAGATTTTGCAATATATACTTTACCTTCATAATCTTGTTAACAAGAGCTGGCAAATTTGAGCCTTCAAATGTTTTTTGCCGGCTGGCCATTTCATACAGTATACAACCCAGGGCCCACACATCACTCTTGTGGTTATATTCTTTGCCCTCGCACTAAACAATAAGAAACAATAATACAGTAAACCCAGGTAAACATCAGTTATTCTCAGTGAATGTCACTTTCAGTAATAAATGAAATGTCACCTTCATTACCTGTGTGTAGTTTTAGAATTTCGCCATCAACGAAAATTGTTCAAAAAACAAAATAGAAAATTAAAAGATTTTAATTTTAAGGGGAAAACCTATGTCTATGTTGTGGTTAAAACTTGCCCTTGCTTCAAATTGAATTTATCAAAGTTGTTATACACGACCATATGCTTGAACAATGGAAAAAACAACTTGACCCGGAACATACATGGGTAATACCAGAGCTCTTCTATCTTCAATGGCTAAGTAAAAGTAAACTTACCTTTTCTAGGGAGATATAATAGGGGGTCCCCAGTAAAATGAAAATCCATTTATTCAGGTAATACAAGGCTATATCTCCAATAGCTCACAATTTCTGGGAGATATAAATGGGAGTCCCAGAAAAATGAAAAAGCCATTTATTCAGGTAACATGACGACTTCAGCATGGATAAAACTGGTCGTTTTGAAAACGCAGTGGCCACAGAGAATTGAATCGCAGGTGCAACATGTTTTCGTTATGCTTATGCATCTAATTTTGGCTTACAGGGTACTGAAGAATCCAGATTTTAATCCATCACTCCGTTCTGACATATTTCAAGTTCAGTTCTGTAATTGATCATGTTGGACCCAACATGATTTGAAACTCTTCTGTTGGAGTTGTCAATAATCAAGTGTATGGGACATGTGTTTATTAACTTTAGTTATCGATAAAAGCAACCAAAACGTGATGTTTTCTCTGCAACAGCACATTCATTACAAGACAATTTAAAAAAAAACGAAGAAGCGAGACAGGAAACACGTCCTGAGCAATTTTGCATAAACTATCACCCTCACGCAACGGTGGTTGTCAAAAGACCGCTTTTGTCCGTGCTGAAGTTATAATGAATACAAGGCTGTATCTCCAATAGCTTACCATTTCTGGGGAGATATAATAGGGGGTCCTCACTAAAATGAGAAACCCATTGATGTATGCAGGTAATACAAGGCTGTATCTCCAATAGCTTACCATTTCTGGGGAGATATAATAGGGGGTCCCTAGAACAGTGTTGGCTTTTGACCCTTCTAGTTGTTTGCTGATTCCAAAATCACCCAGCTTAACAACCCCTTCCATTGTCAGAAATATGTTTGCAGTCTTTAGATCCCTGTTCGAAGACATTTATAATACCAACAATTAATGCTTATAAAATAACTTGGCAAAGTAAACCTCCAGTTAATGATGCATTGGTGGGAAACTTTCAAGCTGCGTTTACCACAATAAAATAGATATTAACTTAATTGGCATAGACAAATTAAATTTATAAGGTTGCAAAAGTTTTTTTAAGAAAGTTCTAGGACCTTTTGACTTTAGCACTTTATGTTTTACTTCCAATGCAAACCTGATTCTGATGTCGTGTATAGAAAACAAATATACAATAAATGTTTCAGTCAGTCAGTCAGTGATACCTTTACGAATTTCACACTTACAGTGATTTTTGGCCTCTATTTTCATCTAAAAAATTCAAGGAAAAACAAGTACATATTTGGGCAAGCTTGCAGTTCACCATTCAATACCAGTGTTGTTTTTAGGACTTGTTACAACTTTCACATTTTTATGGGACTTAGAATTCGACTCAAATTAGATTTTTGAAAATCATAAAAAGTCCTTGATTTTTATGACCAACCTTGTAATCAAGTGTATACACCAGCTTGCTTTTGCACATAGTGGCTGATAACCATTCACTCCTCACTTTCACATTCAGGTCAATCCAAACTCAAACTCCCTTTCCCTTCCTACAGCCTTTCCTCAACGCTTGACCAACCTTGTAATCAAGTGTGTAACAGCTTTCTTTTGCACATAGTGGCTGATAACCATTCACTCCTCACTTTCACATTCAGGTCAATCCAAACTCAAACTCGCTTTCCCTTCCTAAAGCCTTTCCTGAACGCTTGCTACTTAATCCCTGAGCTGACCACAAGAGTTCATATTTAACTTCACACCTGACTGATCACCATCAATGCAGGTTATAGAACAGCATGAGACACAAATATCCTTACACTGGTCAGTATTATGAAACTTGCACTATTGCTTATTAGTATCACCCAACTAGGAGACTAATGCAAATCCTGCGTTTTGATTGGCTATGCTACTAGGGGACTATTAGCAGTAGTCCTCAAGTAGCAAAATTTTTTAAAACCAACCAAAACAATAGTGGCCACTTCGTGTTTTGTGGAAATTTCAAAGGAGATTTTAGATAATTACTGGATAATTCCGTTCCAGAAAAAAAGGCAACAAAGTAGGAGATGAAGATCATGAATGGCAAATTTTATTTTATTTTTTTTTGTTTCTAGAAAAAACTACGAACTTTGTTTATAAATTCAAAACAAATCAAGCTTTATTTTTTTCAAAAGTCTTTTCAAACATATTGTCACTTTTTTTATCATAGAATGGTTTGCAAAACAAACAAAATTTAAAACAGTTATATACAAGAGCCGGAGAATGAAGAGTTAAATGAAAGTCTCACAATGTTTTTATATGCTGCTCTCAAGCGAGAAGACAGAACTGAGTTCAAAGTTTGGCGCAACTGAGTGTGACACTTTCTTTCAGTTTATTTTCAAATAAATATTTCTTCAACATGAATTTGCTAACTTTATTATTGCCTTTTCTGTCCGACTAGGTGGGTGATACTAAAACAATTAGAATCTTTGCCCTTAAGGGACACCGATCAATAACCCATTCGGCTTCGCCTCATGGGCTATTATCCGTAGCCCTTGCGGGCTGCAGGTCTAATTGTTAAATGGAATGCAACTACCATACATAAAACTCAAAATTCTCAGAGTTTTTTTCATGTATAAACCCAAGAAAACCAGGAGGCATTTATTTACTAAATCCTGCCAAGAGAGAAATTAATATGAAACAAACTCATAACCACATGCAGCCAGACCTGTGCAGAATATTATTGTCGTGGATGTATTTGAGTGCTGACAGCATCTGTTGATATATCCCAAGAATCTCTTTCTCCTCCATATCTTTATCAATTTTAGCCAGGTACTGGGCAAGTGTCCTACAGGTTAACATCAAAATCAACATCAGGTTGATAAAACAGCTTCAGTCTGTGTAAGTATTTTCCATTTTATTAGTCAGACTGGTGTAGAAGTCTGTAAAAAGATCAACTCTTTTCTAGTGTGAAGGTCAATAAAAATCACTTAAACTGAGGCCCCAATTACAAGGTATACTAGTACTTGTGGTAATAAAAACATTTCTTTGGTGACTCCTAAGGAGCTATTTTACTTTACATTATAAATTTTTTATCAGAGAACTATAATTTTCATATTGTTTGTTTACAGTGAAACAAAAATTAAGTATTAAGAGCAACAAAACACCCTCTTTGTTGTTTTTCATTATTTTTCCAAAAAAGCAGATCACACAAAAGTAAAACTTGAAAATAATTTCTCTGTGTCTAAGCTAAGGTCAAATTCCAGGGTTAATTTTTAGGTCTGACAACTCACAGGAAAATACAATACTGACAAGACATGTGTTTAATTAGATTCTCTTTTAAAGTGAAAATTCTTCACATAAAATCCATGAGAAGAATGCAATTAAGTTTTTATTTTTTTATTTAAACCTTTCAGTTATCATCCACATATTGTTTCATGTGATAAATTATTTTGAAAGTTTCTGACTTGTACACTCTTTTAGCTTTCAGTCTCTGTCTCAATTTTTCAATGCATTTTAAAAGTTTTTAAAGGTTCAATATACTCCCGTCAGCTGCACTGATGATAAAGAATGAAAATGCAAAAACCTAATGAAATATGATACTAAAATATAAAAGCCAAAAAAAAGTAAAATAATAAAAAAATTATATATTAATAAATAATTTAATTAAATTTTGATTACAACTAAATCACAAAAGAGTTAGTTTAGAAAACTCTAAAAAAATAATCATTATATTGGCCTCACCCCCCATCTGCATATTCCATTTCTATCATCAATGTCCCATCCACCTCAAAGCTGTCATAGTAACTGATTATATTAGGATGAAGGCTGAGTTTCGACAGCACTATAGCCTAATGTGGAAACAAAAATCATTTACAAGTCACACTTTACCAGCTTAAAAGACAAACATTTCTTAGTTGTCTGCCAAGAGAGCTTAATTCAAATACAGTTACTAAGCTTACAGAAAAATGACTAAAAGAAAGAACAAAAATTACACAGGATCAAAATTAACATTCCATGCAAAAAGGAACTAAGAAACTTCATTAAAGAACTGAAGAAAAAATAATTTCAAAAGGATGAATAAAATACAAGAGCTTAGGAACCATTCAATGCACACACCATGTCTATGCTATATTTGTTTGTATGTAAGTCAATACAATTTTTTAGCCATGAGAGAAAGTGCTTTTCGCAATTGCGCTAGTCATGGACATGGTCCGACAACTGCCTACTAAGTCAATACTGTGTGTAAAAACAACCAAGTTAAACTTAAAAGATTTTAAACAACACATCAACAGATGATGCTCAGAGTTTTGTTTTGTATATTGCTGATCCATTGTACATCTTCCAACTGGCACTTTGCTGCTCAGACTTATCATCTACACCAGAATCACTGCCAGAATTTGTCAAATATCCATCATAATGATCACATAACATGCTTTGCTGAATAAGATGAGGTCATTTTTTTTCACCTCAACTGAAATAAGTAAATAAATTATACATTTAAGCAAATATGGTATTTTCTAGGGTGAAAAAGCTTTGGGGGGAAGTTCAAATGACCCCCCTCATGCATTAATGGGTTCGTGGTAGACCTATTTTTTAAAACACTCGTTACGCCATAAAATGCTGATTGTACCTCATTCATAGCCATCTGTCTTTCTGCAGCAGTCAGGTCATGGAGAGAGATCTCTTTGAGAATCACTAATGAGTCGTCATCTTTCTTCCTGTACAGAACTGCTGCACCATAAGCACCTAGAAAAAGTATTAAAGAGTTTAATATATAATATATGCACTGTGTCATGAACTCTATATAAAAATATACAGCTACTACAATTGATTGATTGTTCCATGGTGCAAGAAGCATGGAATATTGCAACTGAACCCTCTGCACTATATGCTCAGCCTTTTGCCAAGGCCAGAGACTTATAAATTCAGAAGCTGAGATTCTACTGTAGAACTGGGTTTCTAAGAAGACCCATGGAAGAGGCTATATTGAAACTTTTTTATGTGTTTCATGAACAGCAGTTGGAAAGATTTACAACTCCAGCTAATTATCCATGAGTAAAGCCATATCTAATTTTAATATAATATGCTACATTCATTTGACTTTCAGTACTGCCCTGGTGTGACCAGTTTGATAATATAAACTAATATGTACTGTATTTGTTCATGATAAGTCGAGCTTTTGAGATGTGAAAATCGGCCTAAAACCTGATCTTGAATAGACCAGGCAAAAAATTTAAAAAAAAACTTTTAAAAAAAGTATTGATTTTGGACCCAAAATTGGTGCTCGACTTATACATGGTATTGACTTAACATGAGGAAATACGGTATTTACTTCCTGTCCATAGGAGATGGTAACAATTGCTCCTTAGAGTACACAAATCGATAATTATTGATTTTTGTTAAATGTCATGACAAGTTTGTTGTCATTACAATTAATTTAAAGACTTGACTGTTTCTTTGTCATGTTTATCTGCCTATTTTTCATGTCGCACATAATGATATATATGAACAGGGCTCGACACTAAATTTTCAACTTACTAGTCTAGTAGATATTGACCACTATAAATGTTACCAGCCAAAAACTTTTTTTACTAGTCAAGCATTGATTTCAGCTTGGCCTAAGAAAACTTACCCTTCCCAACAGTTCTAATCTTTTCAAAATTGTCGATATACTGTTGCTGGGTACCAGACCACCCCTTAATTTTCTCAGCCTTGAAGTATAGGTCCCCAGGCTGCACACTGCAAACAAAATGCATATTAATTACTGCTAACATTGGGAACTAGACTATATTGCACAAAATCACATGTCTTCCAAGTCAAAATAGAAAATTAATTCTGAACTAACTTAAAATGAAATATCTAATATGATTCAATCTTAAGATACTGATCAAATGTCTGTCGAGTGCTTTTTATTTAAACTATATAGCCAATTCATATAATGTAATAGCATAAACATGCACACTTAAATAAATTATATTGAAATGTGGCAGTAAAGCAGACCTTCCAACATTAATTACTGGATTCAAATGCATATTAAGCATTTTTTCAGATGGTACATTAGTTGAATGAGGTAGGGGCCGCGGGGATCAGCAAAACCCTTCCTGAGGCCGGCACTGGGGCACATTAAAAACCTCAAAACTGCACAAAAATTTACCCAAAAAGGAAAAACTGCAATCAATTTTGATCAAATCTGAAAACTGCATAAAAAAATCCAACCCAAAAATTTATGCTTCCCAGGTTTTAAAAACCGGTCAAATCCAAAAAATGATTTAGTATTTTTTCCCAAAAACCAATTGCTAAATATAGGGAAAAGCACAAACGGCAATGGACAACAAACCCGAAAAACTGCAGGTTTTTTTGTGCAAAAACTGAAAAACTACTCCAAAAAATGGCTGAAACCGCAAAAGTGAAAACCCCAACACCCCCTCCTTCCTAAAGATTTGAAATAAAATAAAAGTTTTTTTAAGGCAGTAAAGATGCTTTTACTTTCAAATCCTATGTTGTAACTGATAACATAGTCCCTTATCAGCTTTGAATCAGTTAATAAACTCTGACTTATCTTTCATCAACATATCAACTTTTGCTCGCTTTTGCACCCAAAAGAACATAGAGACTAGCAAGCGGCACAATATAATCATAAGACTGAGCCATGGGTATAAGGCCACCTCAGATGAGGAGGTACACAAGGCACTGTTCTGATCACTTTGGGTGTGCAAACACAGAAATACATTTGAGTTCATTTTTATTTTATAAAAATTTCTTTGAAAAATGCATGAGAACGGCATGACAACGCATGAGAGCATGTGAAGAACCTCAAATGTGTGTGTCTCATGTAAAAGGTATGAGAGTTGGAAGGTCTGGTAAAGCTGACCTGGGAAAAATCAAAACCCACCTTGAGCCATCATCAAGTTTGATAACATTTCCTGTGATATCTGGACCCATGATGTCCTTTGTCATGCCAACGGAAACCCCAGTGATTCTGGCCATTACTTCAAGAAACTGTGTAGCCTCATTGGTACTTTGTGCAAGAGGGCATTGCAGAAAGTCAATGCGAGTATTATGATTTTCTTGATCAAGGCACGTGTCTACAATATCAGTGAAAAACTGCCTCACATCCTGTTGGTCTTTAAGGCTGCGCACTGTGATAACCTTTTAGAACAAGAAATTAACATGTATAATTTTTTTTAAAAAGAAGAGCATGACTGTATTAATTTACTATACATCAAATGAAAACATACTAACATAAAGAAGGGAAGAAAGGTATATAATATAATATAATATTTAATAATATAACATAATACAACATATAATATAACAATAATAATAAAATTTGTCCTGACTTATTCAAATAAATCCCCATAAAAATCAAGAAATCATTCAACAAGTTCCCAATATAATGTAGTTATAAACATGTTTGGAAACTTATCGACTCTAATCCTGTAAAATCCAGTTTAAGTAAACCAGGAATGTCTCAACTTTTGAACCATTTTCTCAAATCCTATAAAGTGACCACTCATTTTGTTTGTCGTGAAATGTTGATTCAGAAAATGTCTGTTGTAGCATGAAATTCAGAATTTGGTAGTTTTTGCAAGTTTGATAATACTTGGACTCTTGAAAACTCAACAGGAAATGAGACTTTAATAAGGCACTGAATTTTGCATACTAATTTAAACTGTATATTATGATTGTACAGTCTATACTTCTGGATATATCATGAGAAATTTACTAGAGTTGTCTTATACAACTATTTTTACCATAGCTACCTCAGAATTATTCTAAATAATATAATAGCTGTTTTTACACCTCTGATATTTTATAAATGACAGGGAAAGCTAATGATCTGTCACAAGTCCCCAATTCCAAAAGTCGTTTTTCAACTGAATGTGCAGCTGATCTTTTTGAAACCAAGAATATAACAAGGAAAATTTGTACCTTCGGTGCAACAGCACTTTTATTGAGAAAGCTAATGGTCAAAATTTAAGAGCCACTGTAAAAATGAATTGAATTTATTTTAAAAATTGCAAAATTATTACAAAATTTCACTACATAATTATAGTCTGGAATAAATGTTCAAAAATAAACAAAAATTATTTTTTCACGAAAATATACTCATAAAATATATAATCTATGTGTAATTTGTCAGAACCGACAACAAATATGGTATCTAGAACGACAAGATGAGGAATAATATTGCAAGAAAAAGCAAAATGAATGAACTTGTTTTGTATACAATATATCATTATATGCATTTATAGTGTTGTTTTAACAGTTCATCAAATTTAAAAGCAGTCACAAATTTTGACAAATTCATCAACCTATAAATATAAACAAGTCAAATTAAATAAAGCGTTTAAGCGCGTTTCGGATAACGATTAACAAATTATAATCCAAATCAGACAGCTGGATTGGAGATATAATCAGTTCCTTCGAAATTCTAGGATTAAATCACGTTGTTTAGTTTTATACATTTTGGAGCTAACCTGCACATGAAAAGGTATAAATTATGTTATTAAATGTCAGCAATTATCATGTTGAAAAACAAAAAAAAAGTCACGAACGTGTAAACCGACACATAAAATGTCATCAAGGTATCCCATTACTGGAAATAATTTCGATAATGGTCTTGATACAAATTAAGTCGTATTTAACAGTATAACTCAATTACCTGCTCTGAATTCGAACATAGCTGTAAAGTTCCTGCCTGACCGTTCGCAACGAAGGAAACACTTTCAAATTTCTTTGAAGCTGTGGTTTGGTCAATTAACTGAAACAGCGATTCCAGAGAGGAAGTGTTGTCGTGAATGTATGGAACTATCTGCACACCCGATCTTAGGGACGAATTTAAGAGACTTGACTGGCGAATCTTGGAAGATAACACAACAACTCTTGCGGGAGACGATCCTGAACTTGACGAGCTATTTGTTCGAACTCGATTATTCCGCACTGCAATTCCGTCTCGGGCAGAGGGCGGTCTCTCCATCTCTTCGAGTTCCAGGCCATTTTGTTGAAGTTCCGTTCCTGCATTATTAGCAGCCATCGAATGTAAACCCAATCCTGTTTGCCTAGTACCACATGGCAAAGACCAAAATCTTTAGAGAGTAAAAAATAGCCGCTAGAATTTAATCATTTTAGCAGATGCGGCGGAACCTTTTAATTTTGAAGTGCTGAAGAACTAATATCAGCTGCAGTTGCCACACCGCGCTCGAACCTCTCTCGTTCAAAAGGATATATTTCGAGGATCGCAGGAAACTGTTCCAATGAAATCACATGGTTACTCTAAATTGACAACAAGCCACAGGTTCTTTGAGGTAAACAAAACTGAAACAAAATTGCTGAAAACAATAGCCGTCAGCGGATTGTGAAGCAAGGTTGTCAGCGCTCCTTCTTTGTTAATCCACGAACGAGTAATCTTGTCAGATACTTTTAACGATAAACTTCACACAAAGGCTTTTCAATTACTCTCGCTTCAGACGCAATAAAAGTCCATCCTTCTATCCTATAATAAACCTTGAAGCGTGAGAGGAATTATATATAAACCCTACCTCTCCTGACTTGTCTCATTACCAAAACAATAGAAAAAGATCACAGTGCATGTCATCTTAAGGTGGCAGGTTGGTTTCCATAGAAATGAACTTATAGTATATCAAACTTTTGTCTGTTTCTTTTTTCTCTACTGATACATTTTAAACACATTTCTTTTCTCTCACGAGTAACAATTTGTTCTATAAAATAGATCTGATAGATACTATAGTCGAGTTTAAAAATTGGTGTCGCCAAACTCAGCTGAGTAGACTATCGCTGACCGGCCATGCATATAATTATACCAAGAATCAGCGGTCGTTACTTGCAGGCTCATACAAACCACTCGGGTTCACTGTCGTGCACTGCACAAAACATTTTTGAGAGCGCATTTTACAGATTCGGTAAGTTTTCTTGTTCTTTCGAATCTTAGAGAAAATATGCTTAACTCATTATTTAAAAATACAAATTTTTCTGTAGAAGAGAACGTACTGTTGATAAACATGCGTTGATGATATTGAATAACCGTGAATTAATGGTTATCAAAACAAACATCGGTCACGACCAGAATTTAAAGTTATTTGGAAAGCACATCTTCTGTTTAAAGGGTTTCTGCTTCTTATGGTTTTTAGGAAGCAGATCAAGCTTCAAGGTTGCAAGAAGAGGAGCTCTACACGGTGTTGACTTGTTTCATTCCTCCGTAAAGCCTAAAGGCGAGATCTCAACGAAGTACCATTATCCTTTTCATGCCATCGTCGCCATTTTTTTAGAACAAAACATGCGATGGGGAAAAGTGCAACATCGTTTTCATTTGCACAACACTTAGCAACTGTTGTAGGTATGTTATTTGAAAATTTCACATTTAGTTTTGCCAAATCAAGGAAACGATAAGAGAGTGGAATGCCTTCTACCCACATTGGCAGCTGATGCTGCGTTTTCCCTTTTGTAAAGCATTTGAAAACATTTTAAAATAAATGAATTCATATTTTTCTTTGCCTGTTATGTAACGCATTTCTGAATAATCCTAAATTCGAACTTATTTACTTACGTATAATTATATGTATTTATTTATTTAAGTGTTATATTTTTTTTATTTCAAACCGCTGACAAAATTTGCAAGAATCATATTTCTGATGGAGGCAAATAAGTGGAAGATATAGAAAACTTTATTTCAGTATTTATGTATTTAAAATAATATATTTATCGTGTTTTTAAAAGTGTGTTATGGTACTTAAAGCCACAGGTTCTCACTTAATGTACAGTTGACCTGTTGAAATGCAGAACGTTTAAAAAATAGTGAAAATATTTTTTCTATGGGATATTATATATTAAATTTCTGTTTTATTCATTATATCTTTTTTCATTTGATTTTATAATTTTCTTTTTGTGGAGCATACTTTAAAGGAACTTTCATTAATTAGTCCCATAATGGTTTATTGTCTTTTTGAGTTTAAATTCTTTTAAAACTTGATCTAGATGAAAATTCAAATTAAAGAAAAACTTATTTGATCCGTTTTAATAAAATGAGTTGTGTTGCCAATATATTTAGTATGTAAAAATAAATATATAATTTGGCAACACAACTCATTTTATATAAATATTAATTACACAACTGTAACTACCAAGGTCTACAGAATGGTCATTACTGATGTTGGGAAAACACGCATGCAGTCAAGACTTGTTATTTATTAGGTAAATTGTGATAAAAAGTAGGATCATGATAATTAGAAAGGTGATAAAAAGTAGGATTATGATAATTAGGAAGGTGATAAAAGTAGGATCATGATAATTAGGAAGGTGATAAAAGTAGGATCATGATAATTAGGAAGTTTAAAAAGTGAGCACTGAAATTATCAACTTCTATATTAAAACAATTTTTATTGTTAGATTAAAACTTCCTGTTATGAACTTTGCACAGGTATTGCCTTCTCTTATAGCAATGATAACAACTAACAATAATAATGATAATAATAATTAAAGTGATAATAATAATAATAATAATATTGTTATTAATATTACCATAATAACAATAAGAAGAATACTGTCAGTAATAATAATAATTTATAATAATAAAAATAATGATCCTGTTTGCTGGTAATTACTGATGTTCCCCAGATGTTGGAACCAGTAGCATGGTGAAAACTGCAAGCAGCATGCATTTGCACAATATTTGTATTATATTATAGCCTGAAGCACATGGCATCAAAGCAATTCCCAGATATCTTATCATGAGCTGTCTTGGGACACCCTGAGATATATCAACACACAAAGGGTTATTAGTAGATTATTGTCAAAAAACAGTTAGGATAAACACTGGGAATGTTTACAACATTATGCAAGGGATGTTACCAGAATGATCAAGTAAGAGACTTGGCTACTTAAAACTTTTTTACAATTACTCAAAAACTTCAGCCGGTCATTTGTGATTGTTTCAATGAATTTACTGGACTAGGGCCAAAATAAATGGCTTTAGCATTTTCCACCATTAATTTTGCACCTGTTATAATTACAGAATCAACTGTCTGACAGTATATTTTTTTATTTTTCTGCAGCCTTTGAAATCTGCTTAAATTCTACATTAATTACAGGTAATATATTTACACCTGTTTGCAGTAACACAAGTTTGTGGTCTGACAATTTGTTTGCAGTTTAATGACTAGTTGTTGGTGTCTGTCAATCAAACTTTGTTGAGCAATATTTTGCTTGAGTTTTGAAAGTAAAATACCTTCAGTTAATTTTCACTTTGTTTCTCAGATAACCTAAGGACTCAGGCAAAAACTGGTTGGGAGAGTTTGATTGACGTAAAATAAAACCAGTTGCAAACATTGAAAACAACTGACAGACTGCATGTAATAATTTATTACAAATTGGTATAGCTCAGTGTGTATGTTGTATGTGTGTATGTTTTATTTCTTTTAAATTTCTCCAAAAAATGCACTGATTTGTTTAAAAAGTGAAGTAAACAGAAAGCTCCTTATTAGTCTTCCATTTAATTTTCATATGAGTGACCTCTCACACTTTTTGACATACAGTACCAACTGGCATGCATGTATTGCATCTCCGCAAACCTGTTTGACATACAGTACCAACTGGCATGCATGTATTGCATCTCCACAAACCTGTTTGACATACAGTACCAACTGGCATGCATGTATTGCATCTCCGCAAACCTGTTTGACATACAGTACCAACTGGCATG
>JAOCPT020180901.1:0-13883 GCA_026546935.2 Palythoa grandiflora | reverse complement strand
GAGACAGAGAGGAAGAAGGAAAGAAAGAGACAAACAAACAAACAAAGAAGGAAAGAAGGAAGAAAAAACGCTCCAACATATATTTAACAAACTTTATTCAGGGCTCCCCTTTTCCATTAACATAAGGGGTGACTTTACCCTTTGATTGACATCTGTGAGGGTTTTTTAGCACCTTTTAAAATATTTGACATATGTTCGCTAGAAGTATTAAAATGGATAAAATTATTAAAGCTAAAAAACTTTTTGACATAAGAGCCCTGATGATGACTTTTAAGTCGAAAATGTTTGGTTTTTATATAACTCTTATATCAAAAAGTTTTTTAACCTTAATAACTTTATCAACCTTTTCAAAGTTTTAGAGGGTCATCAACTTTTTCAACTGTATTGCGTTACAACTTTTGTTTCATAAAATATAACCATAACTCATGGCATACAGTCACCAAGTTCTTAATTTATTTTGACTTTTCTAGCCACTATATCAAAGTTTTAAATTTCAAACACAGTAAAGAGAGTATCAGGGGGTATTCAAAAGCTCAAACTGGACTTTTTGAGGATCACTCTCAGGTATACCTGTTTTCAAGGGGGTATTTTTGGGCTTTAGCATGTGAAATATATGCAAAATATACATCGTCGGGGGCCCTGTTTATTGTAAAATATTAACAAAATCATTAAACTTTACCCTTCTAATTAGCTTAGGCAAACTCCAACCTACTTTTCGATACTTTTGATGAAGAATAAAAGTAAATGTTAATATATTTCTTAAAATAAAATGTAGATTTTAGACCCTAAGTCTGAGAAATAACACTGTTTAACAAAAAGTCGAATGTCTTTATAACTTTTGAAAAAGTTTTTAACGCCTAGTTGTACACAGAGCCTAGTCATATAGTTGGTCTGAAAAGGTAGATTAAAGAAACATTTGATATTTCAACAAATTTAAATTTTTACAAAGTTTTGTAACATTATTAGTTCAAATCATGGCTAATACTCTCTAGTCTCGTGGCAGAGTTGGTCAGTACATTAATGGATAGAATCCCTGTTGTTAGATTTAAGTCTTCCACAAAGGTTTTTAAAATGTTTATATGTACAAATTGAATTAATAACAATGTATGTTCACTTTAACAGCTACTGCTTCAAAAGCAATATGAATGAAACTTTGACTGAAGATAACATCAACGAAGCTAATTTATAACACAGATCACTAATGTGTAATAGTACGATAAAAAAAAACATGAAAAAACCTTCTACCATACTGTCAGCATCTCTGAGATTGGCTTACTATTAAAAACAAAAAGTGGGAAGTCATGAAGTGAACCATAACACAATTGTAATCAACGATTTAAAGTTTCCTGGATTGATTTTAAAATCAAAATTTTTACATTTCCAACAGCTTAGCAAAGCTAGGCCATAATAAAACGTTACTTCTTGTTTTGCAAGTCAGTTTTGGCAAATCTTCTGTTAATGTATTTGAAAAAGCAAATATTGTAAGCTGCTACCCAACTAGGACTGAAGCCATCAATTATCTCGAATAAAAAGCAATACCAAATTATGCTTGAAAATTATCAAAAAAAATGAAAAATATAAATTTGGGGATAATCCCCTTCTATAGTGAAATCTGAAATTGTCTTCACCTTCTTCTATAGAATGTAGTATGAACACTAGTAAAAGAACAGATTCACAGAACAAGAAATGGAATTTTGTTGCCTTAAGTCAATTGTTATTCAAATATCTTTCATCTGAAAGATCACCTGCAAATTCAAGTATTGATTTCCAAAACTGCAGAAGGAAAACTTCCTGAAAAGTTTTAAATCTTTTTAAGCATTTTACTAACTTTAAAGCAAAGTAAATTTTTTTTAATCAAGTAATAGCATGAATATGCTAGAGGTTTATAGCATTTTATGGCACCAAGTGGTTAGACAATTAAGATTCTGAATATTTGCAATATATAAGACATCCAGTCTTTGAAAATATTCATTCTATAATAATTTTGTTGAAGCTGTTTTCTGAAACACAAATTTGTTGAGAGAAGAAAGAACAAGAAACTCCGAAAGAGTTCGACAAATGAATACTATAGCATCAATGATACTCACAGTACATTGAAAACAAATTCATTCAAATTAAACGAGTTTTAAAACTTTTATTAAAGCCTAAAATAGGAAGGATTATGTCTACAGCAAACCATCTGTGAATTACAATCATCATTTACAACGCCAACTGTTAAAATATGTCCGACTGATAAAAAAAAAAAAATGCTATAACTAAAAACAATTTATGAAAATCATTTGTCGCTAGATCGCAAATTTTCCTTCGACCCATCCAGCAATCAAAAGTGTTGAAACGAAACATTTTCAATTAAAACAACTCAACGCGTAAAACCCAGAATTTTAGCATTTGTTTCTGCAAATTAATCTTTGCATTATCCAATATTCTTTTTACTTTTAACTAAAATACTTCGCTTAATAACTTTGATTTAACTTTGCTCAAATTACTCCGGTAGAGAATTTTTCGAAGTGAACAACTCGAGTCAAATTTTAATGGACTTCAAACGCCTCGAGGGTGCCAAGAATTTGCATATTTCGTTCAAGAAACTTTGAAATAATACAATTCGCCACAAAACTTGGAAATTATCAAAAAAGAACTTCGCGCTCTTTGTTTCAGAAATTTCGCTTTGACATTAATAAATACACATATAATTTAAACACTTTCTTCTTGTGGAAAACAACTTTTCGGTAGTTTTTTTAGTCTTCGAATGAATGAATTGAATGTAAGCAAAATTTATGCAAATCAGGAAGGCCTTCTGCGGAAAAAAGTTTCAAAATCTTTTCTTTGCCATAATACTTTACAACAAAAACAAATATTCTCGTAACCATAAAAGTAAAGGAAAAGTAGATTTTTACCAGCTTTGACAAAAAAAATACGCAAAATGGGCGCTCAAACTTCGCGTTAAAAAACTTCTAGTTCTATCACACAGAAACTCGCAAACATGTTCTGTCGAGCTCAAGATTAAGATATCAAATTGCGACTTCATGCGGAGTCTTGCTCCGCAAGAGCGAAATATGTAACGATCTTTAAGCTAGCCGCACAGTTTTCGAATGCTAAAATTCTGTAGGAAATAATATTCTTCCAAAGTTAAATTACTTACAATTTCGCCGCTACTTGCTTCTTTCTTGCATCCGGACTGAAGAATTTGCGATGGGTCTTGTATCCCCACTGTCAAAGTCGAAAGTTCCATGACTATTCTCCAAATGTACTGCCCTTTTGGCAGTATCTTGAGTTTGTTGGAAACCCACCGCTCTCGTTAGCCGACTCTTTAAGCCTGCGCACGGAAGCAGAACAAAGTGATTAACATTCAACAGAAAGCAAAAACCGGAGATATTTTCAATACGGCCCTCAAAAGATTAAAAATACCAGTTGAAACATGTAATATTACAATCATATGCCCGAAGTACGGTGATGCGCGTTCTGTTAACCCCCACCGTTTCCAGTTTATAATAAAAACCGGAGAACACAAACAAAAAATAAATTTCTTAGTCTTGTTTTAACGAATAAACATCTTTTGATCCATCAAAAATTCAAATACTTTTGCTGAACGGGTAAACTGTTTGCAAAGCGTTCTGAACATGGTAACATGTGTGATATCTTATGTGAAACGAATTACCTTCAAAACTGACCAGAACTTGTGATAAACAATATTATCTAAACGCGAACTATCGAACAGAATTTTTCAACTTCGTACTCAGCTGAAACTATTACTGTGGCTTGCCAACAACAGCCAACATTTACATGGATTTTACAGCTATTTAAATATATCATTAGAAGACCAGCATAAATTTAAAACTGCTCGAACTCGTCAAAGAATGAAAACAATTGGCTGGACTTCACTTTGCTGATAAACTACAAGAAGTTTCATGTTTCTTTTGGGCAGTCTCACAACAAATAACATATATTTACAAAGACTGAAAGTCTAATCATTCAAATTTCGCTTCTCGGAGACTCTGCCTGAAAATGCCATAAATTTGCATAAGTGGGAACTTCTGTCAGCAAGATTGAAGTCAACTCGCCGCTCTGAAGTGTAAATAAATCGAAATTGACTGACTGACAACTTTAAATTCTTACCAAAAACTTGCCACAGTTTCCTTACTTCACTCTCCCGTACTTCTGAGAAAAGGCATAAAGAATTAAAAAATTTCTAACCTTCTCTTAACTTTCCTCGATCAAATTTCCGAGCTGATACTTTGAAAAATAATTCTCAACAAAGGGGAAACTTTGGGTGACCTCTACCCACAAAGCCCCGCGCGCTGCACCCCTCTGGTATTTATAAATGATTAATCTCCAATTTGAAATAAAAGATGAAACAAATTCGAAGAACACACGTTTTTACTTTCGAATGTATAGAATTTAATCCATTTCCTAGTTCAGTAAATTGTTCTGAATCGCTTTGTAATTCCTCCAGGTTTATAGTCCATATTGGCAGAAGAACCAGATTTTGTTGATAATGAAAGTTTGTATATTGTTTTGAATAACAAATCACTTGACACTTGTTCTCGAGAAGTCGAAAAGAAATTTGAATTTTATCACTAATTTAGCAGACAGTGCGCTGAGATGTTAAATATAACGTGGCCATGTTGTCAAATTCAACCAAATACATTACACGGCGATACACGAGAAATAGTACGAGATAAAGACACAATTTTTCACCCAGAACGGAAGTTACGCTCGTCTTTCGCCCTCAAGTCAGTTGTCTGAATATCGCCAAGTAGCAGAATGACAGAGTGAATGTTTGCGAAAATGTCTTCGCTGACTTTAAATATGTCAAAACAATACTTTTATTCCTTTCATTTCACTCGGAGAAGTAGCAGATTTTGTTAACTGAAAGTTTACAAAGAAAAAATAACTGCGCCAGGCGATCTATTACTTATGATGAAAGACATGGCATTTTAGTAAACAATACGGATTCTACAAGACTTGAGCAGTTTTGATGAAGACAAAACATGTCTTCTATTTCTTCTGTTTGAGAAACCATAAAAAAAAATTATTGAGCTAATAAATCCTGCTTTAAATTTTAAAGTTAGAACGTAAGTATATAGCAAACAATGAAATGCTTGACAAAGTTCTTTTCGCTCATGTACGCGTTTTAGTCCGCGGTAAATGAAACCGAAAAAAAAAGCACTTGTCTTTATATGTAGACAACTAATGTTCCGCGGCATTTCGCTATTAAGCTCAAAGTTCACTCGTAAGATCCGATTAGAAGCTTGCGGGCAATTCAATTACAGATGATCCAATCAAAAACATCTCTCACTTAAAACAGTAAGTTATGTTGCTCGAATTAAACAGCAAAAACCCGTTTAACATTAATTCGCAAGGGGAATTTTTGTTGGCTCACGCTGTGGGTAACGAGCATTACTATTCAAAACTGACCAAGTTGCACAACTGTGCCCGGGTACATTTACGAAAGCAACGGCGTCATAAACCTATTTTGTTCATGAAAAGGCAGGTGAAATGAGCTCAGGAAAAGATACTTATCATATATCATAATGAACTTCATGCTTGCCTAACATACTAAACAAAATGATTTTCTCCGGTTCATGTACGGAATTATTAAAAAATATAAACCAACAAATATTTCTTTCGTTAGAGCCGCCATCACGCGTCACATTCTGTGACAAACAGAAGCGGTTCACGAGCTCTAAAATATGTTCAAGTGAACACAAACAATGAAACATTTTAAAATTGATTCCGTTTCAAAGATCCTTTTTCGCGTCAACTCGTTCTCTTCGATCAAGTGAGGCTCTATCGACCATAGCAGAAGTTAGTATAAACAGTGAGAATAATAAAATGAAACGGAAGATCTCAAATTCATTTTGTGTTAGAGAGTCGGTTAGTAAACAATTTTTTTCTCTGTAAGATGAATCTTGTTGCGGAAAGTTTCAGAGGCTGTTTATCTGATAGGTAATCAAATCAAGCGAAAGCAAGACCGAATAGCGAGATTTAGTAAACGCTCAGACTCAAGTTAAAGCCACACCCAGAAATGCTGTTTACCGGCTTCGAGAGAGAATGGTATGAAAGTCCGGGGGGGAGGGGGTTGTACTCCCTATATTGGAATAATAGGGGGTGCTCGTTCGTATTTTTAGGGGTAAAATCGGCACAAGGATATTGTCTAAGTGTTTTCAGAGAAAAATCATGGTTATGTTAGAAAACGGTAGTTTTAGGATACAAAAACAAAACTGACAAAACAAAACTGACAAAACAAAACAAAACAACACAAGGAAATGTGATTTCTTCGGTTCGCTCACTGCCATTATTAAAATCTATGTTATGACGTATTTCTTTGGGACGAAAACTTTCACGTTTTGGTATTCTTTAGGGTAACTTTTTATATTTCCCGACGACTGTACCTATTCTTTTCACCCTGAAGTAGCTCGACTTTCATCCCGAGGGGGGTAAGGTCTTTTTGTCACGACATAAAATCAGCTACACAATTTCATTGGTCTTGGTAACAAACAACATCAAATGCCAGAATTATATAGAAAAATTATTCAATAACATACAACAGATTTGTACTGTCATTTATATTACAAATTTCCCATTCCTTGGAGTCGGAACCAATCTTATAAACTCCGCTGGCAATGTCGCGCATTTGATGTGAGAAAGTTTCGCATTTAGTTTCTGATTACCACGGCTCAATATCCTCTTGAGCAGACATTAAATCAGGATGAAAAAATAGCTGTCACACAAAATCAATCAATTAAGTTATGGTCTATTATCCAATTATTGACGATAGTGGAAAACTTCAACTGTGTATTCTTCTTCGTTCCCGGGCGTTCTTGTGGCGTAAAGAGATTTCAGTGCCGACTTTGCTCTCGATGTACCTCAGTAACCAAATGAAATATTGGATCGAAAAGGTCCTTCATTACCAAATAAAAAAAAATACACGAAGTAGACGTTTATCTGGCAGTGTGAACGAGAAATGACTCTTACGAAAAACTATGTACTCGTCGCTCTTTCCTGAAAATACTCGAAAAATAATCTGAATTGAGTAATCCTTTATATATTAATTACAAATAAAGTCATATTTCTGTTGCCTGAACTGCAATAGGTCATGAACTTTTTCATCATGCACTTATATATGCACTTATATGGCTGCTGTGAAACTCTTTTTTTCATCACTGTCTAAAAAACGCTGTGATACACGCGCTGGAAAAATAGCCACTTAAATTAGAATTTTCCATTGGTGCATTAATATCAACCGGAATTATCCACTCAAATTAGAATTTTCCATTGGTGCATTAATATCAACCGGACCTTTTTGTTAATTTGTTTGGAAACGTGAGTGTGCTTGACAACATTCTCAAAACTTTGGACAATTTATTTCTGGGAGTTCGCAATTCACACAACAACATTTCAAAATATTCTTCGCTTTCAACCACGTGGTATGTCGATGTTTTAAAATTTCGAAATATTAATTCCTTAGCCAAATAAGATAAAAAGCTCATGGGCTTGTAGAGCAATTAAAACATCAGCACTGGGATAATTTTTGGAATAAAAGAATATTTCTTTACGGAGTTATTGGCGAACAAAATTTCCGAATTTTTAGTGTAAATGTAGGAGGCGCCATGCTGGTGGACCTCGGCAAGTCCTCCAACATGGCCGCTACAGTAAAAATTCAAACATATAAAAGATTAAAAAATACCATTATAAATTTATGTTTCATTATTTAAATGACACTTCTGAGCATATAACAAACAAAACTCATAAATTTGTCGCAAATACATTTTTTTCAATGACTTTTAAGAAACGTGACTTAGCGTTGTGACAAAGTTTGCGTCGTATAACTCGGCGAAAAAAATACATCGAGCAAATCAAAATTTTTATAAAAAATATGGAAATATAATTCCAACCTCAGTTTTCTAAAACATATCAAATAATACAGATGATATGATTCAAAATTGCGTTTTGATTGTAATTTTTGAGACCTATGACGTAACATGAAAACGAAGAATATTATCCAGATATTTTATTAAGCCATTCATTCACCAGGGATTCAAACGTCACAACTCCTTAAAAGATTCACAGAAGAAAAAGACTGACGAAAGCAACTGACTATATAAAATATTTTCATCTTTTCTTTCTATTTTGCTTTATAAATAAGATTTTCTTAGTCTTTTCCGCGGGGGTGTGCGATCAATATACTTTGTAGCAGCCATTCTTTTTTTTAAAATAAGGATAAAGATAAAGTCGAAGAAAGATTCAGCCAAATTATGTCATCAGCCCTTAAATAACTATTCCATGCTCTATTGTTTCATCTGCATGCAAGCGTATTGCTAACGCAAACTTTCTATAAAAGTCAGAACAATTTTAAAATGACATAGCCTACGTACTATAATGATTAAAAACATCCTAATAGTAATAACTATCGAGGCTTGGGATTCAAACGCAATTAGTTATTCTAGTTCTTGGAAGAAATAAATAGTGACTACTACGGTGGAAACTCCGACCGAAGAAATTATGGTCGCTAGGCATGTTGGACAGTCCTCTATCATGCACATATAACATGGCGCCCGATAGTACCGGAAGTTATACAAGACAGGCCGACATGGATAAAACCACCAGCTACGGAGGTTAAAGCGTTTTCAAAGACTCAGTCACTAACAAGTCTCTGACACAAACAAAACATGCATGCAAGTTAAATAAAAACTGTGTGCTGTCTATATAACTAGTTCTAATTTCTACCCCGTCAACAGTCTCCAAGTCTCCATGATACTCACTGTTGTCATTCACTGTGTGAAGACGCCATGCAGTCTCCACGCAGTCAATTTAACGGCTGTAATGACGGTTACTTTGTAAAATTAAACGGCTAAGTGTAGGCAACCATAATCATTACTCAACTACGCTTCCTCCATACTAAAGAGGCAGATAGAAAATTATAGCCAAACATATAAAAACGGATGAAAAAGAATATAAAACGTATATAAAAGTGGCTTCTCTTTTTCAATTACCTAAATTGCGTTCAAAGCAATAAAAACAATAATAATAATAATAATAATAATAATAATAATAATAATAACAAAGATTTTACGGCCTTTTCCTCAGAAAATTTAGAAACTAAAAGTAATTAACAATGAAAAGATAGCCAGAATTACAAATTAAGTATTACTAAGTACAAGTAGAATAAAATGAAATTCGTTTAAACATTAAATGCATTTTGTAAATAAAAATATTTTAAGTTTTTAGTTCTGCAGGAAGCTTGTTCCTAAATTTAGAGGCAGACAAAGAAAAAAGCAGGATCTGCTGCCCTTTTGTCTGCCCTGGAAACAGTTTTTGTTACATTTAAAAAGACACTTTCCTGAGAGCGGAGACCTGGACTGGAGATAACACGACGTTGAATAAGTTCAGACAGATATGATGGGGCTTTGTTGTGGACACATTTGAAAGTAAGGGTGAGAATTTTATGTTCCTTCAGAACTGGAGTAATGTGATTGTATTTAGGAACTTTACAGATGACATGGGCGGCATAGTTTTGAAGACGTTGAAAACATTGAATGGTGGACTTTTTACAGCCATGGAGTAACGAATTGCAATAGTCGAGGCGGGAGGTCACAAGGGTATGAGTACGGGATTTTGCAGTATTAGTAGACAGCTAGGTACTTGCAGATCTTTGAGATGTTACGGGCATGGTACAGACGACCTTTCATCACCTTATCAATGCGTTCAGATCGTATCATACCATCATTTTGTATAACCATGGTACAAATGTCTCATAATATCCATTGTTCGACTTTAAGTGTCATAGATGGACAAACTAAGACTGACCTACTCCCAACACATGCAGCTTCATAACTCAGCTGGTTACAGCACTGCACCAGTATCGCAGAGGTCACAGATTGAAATCCCGTGGAAGTAGGTTTCTCTTTTGAAGTTACTTAAATTATAGATAAAGACGTTAATGACAACTCCCCGAAAGTAGTATCTGTAGTATGCAACATTTGTTGTAGTTCAAAGTAGCAAACCAGTCAGGTTTGCCTTACCAAAGTGTATAAGAGAATATATCTGTAGTATGCAACATTTGTTGTAGTCCACAGTAGCAAACCAGTCAGGTCTGCCTTACCAAACTGACTAGAGAGTATATCTATAGTATGCAACATTTGTTGCAGTCCACAGTAGCACACCAGTCAGGTCTGCCTTACCAAACTGACTAGAGTATATATCTGTAGTATGCTACATTTGTTGTAGTCCACAGTAGCACACTAGTCAGGTCTACCTTACCAAACTGACTAGAGTATATATCCGTAGTATGCAACATTTGTTGTAGTCAGTAGCAAACGAGTCAGGTCTGCCTTATCAAAGTGTATAAGAGTATATATCTGTAGTATACAACATTTGTTGTACTCCACAGTAGTACACCAGTCAGGTCTGCCTTACCAAAGTGACTAGGGTATATAAATATCTGTAATATGCAGCATTTGTTGTAGTTCACAGTAGCAAACCAGTCAGGTCTGCCTTACCAAAGTCTATAAGAATATCTATCTGTAGTATGCAACATTTGTTACACAGTAGCAAACCAGTCAGGTCTGCCTTACCAAAGTGACTAGAGTATATATCTGTAGTATGCAACATTTGTTGTAGTCCACAGTAGCAAACCAATCAGGTCTGCCTTACCAAAGTGTATAAGAGTATAAGTGTATAAGCGGGCTAACGCTCGAAACGTCAAATTTTACATATTCCTACGGCGATGATAATTTGTTTATCTACATTACTTGAAGTTTGTATCTACTTGCCGACGCGCTGAATAGTTTTTTTAAAAACTATTAACTGAAAGTTGTATAAGAGTATATATCTGTAGTATGCAACATTTGTTATAGTCCACAGTAGCACACCAGTCAGGTCTGCCTTACCAAAGTGTTTAAGAGTATATATCTGTAGTATGCAACATTTGTTGTAGTTCACAGTAGCACACCAGTCAGGTCTGCCTTACCAAAGTGACTAGAGTACATATATGTAGTATGCAACATTTGTTGTAGTTCACAGTAGCACACCAGTCAGGTCTGCCTTACCACAGTGACTAGAGTACATATCTGTAGTATGCAATATTTGTTGTAGTTCAAAGTAGCAAATCAGTCAGGTTTGCCTTACCAAAGTGTATAAGAGAATATATCCAATAAAATCAATGAATCTTGGCAAACTTTTACTTTAAGTTTCCAGAGCCACCGGCGTGACTCCTTCGTCAGAAAGTGTGCACTGTGAATTCGATTGTTCTAATTGTACAGAGTTCTAATGTAAAAAAAGAACAATAGCCATTGTTATAATAGCAAACTGAGATTGAATTATGAATATATAAAAACATAAAAGTGTAATAAAATATTTAAAATGTGAAAGTTAAAAACGTAGGGCAGTTGGGACGGCGCCGAAACATGCGAACTTGTGGGTGCTTACATTCTGTCCATAATAAAAGAAAAGCACGGCAACAACATCGGCCTTTACCGTGACAACGGCCTCGGCGCATTTAATGCAAAACCGCACCAAATTGAAAGAATAAAAAAAAGCCTGTGTAAAATCTTCAGGGATAACGAACTAAAGATCACAGTCGAGGCCAACCTTGACGTCATTAATTTTCTTGATCTGACCCTGGACCTGTCCAGAAACAGTTTTGCGCCATACACCAAACCCGGGAACACCACAGTATATGTCCACGCCCAGTCCAATCACCCACCCTGCATCACCAAGAATATACCACTCGCAATCAACAAAAGATTATCAAAACTGTCAAGCAATGAAGAAGCATTTGAAAACGCAAAACAACCTTACCAGGAAGCCCTAAGAAAAAGTGGTTACCAACATTAAAATATGAAAAACACCCGCAAAAGAAAAAAGCGAGGAGGAATAGACAAAGAAATATTACTTGGTATAATTCTCAAGCAACGTAGAAACTAGCGTCGGCAAAACCTTCATCAAAATTGTGAAACAAAGCTTCCCCACCGGTCACCCACTCCACAAGATCTTCAATACTAACACATTGAAACTTAGCTACAGCTGTTTGCCAAATGTGAAAAAGATAATCGACGGCCACAAAAAAATCTGCGATGATAACAAAAAGAGTAAAATGCAAAAAACCCAAAAAAAGACCTGCAACTGCAGAAAGCCAGCAGACTGCCCGCTTAACGGTCAATGCCTAATAAAATCAAGTATATACCAAGCGACAGTGACGACAGAGGACGACGGCTCGAAAGAAACATACATCGGCCTAACAAAAAATGATTTCAAAGAGCGATACAATGGACACAAAGCGACTTTTAGGCACGCAAGCAAGCGCAACTGCACCGAGCTTAGCAAGTTCATTTGGACATTAAAAGATCTAGGTAGAAATTTTAACATCAAATGGTCTATACTCGGTAAGGCTAAATTGTACAGCAACAAAACGAAGCGGTGTCCACTCTGCATCCTCGAGAAGTATTTTATCATTTGCAAACCGGAACTGGGATCACTCAATAAACGCAACTAACTGGCCTCCGGATGCAGGCATAAAGCGGCATTCTTATACAAAAACTTAAAACTTTAATTTTATCTTTTTTCTATATTTTAAATCTAAATTTAGATTTTTATATACCCTAAATATTTCACATTTTAAATTCAACAGTTAATATTCCTACGTTTCTAACTTTCACACTTTAAATATTTTAAATATTTTATTACACTTTTATATTTTTATATATTCATAATTTAACCTCAGTTTGCTATTTTAAGAGCTCACCTATATAACAATGGCTATTGTTCTTTTTCTATATTAGAACTCTGTACAATTAGAATAATCGAATTCACAGTGCACACTTTCTGACGAAGGAGTCACGTTGGTGGCTCTGGAAACTTAAAGTAAAAGTTTGCCAAGATTCGTTGATTTTATTGTATATTACAGCTCTGGACCTTTACGCCATTGAGCACTCTGAAATCTTAGAAGGTTTAATCTTATACGTATGTATATATATATTTTAATGTACCACTCTTGCAAGGTGTAAACTGTACTTTCATTCCTTCACTAGAATGCATTCCCAGTATAAATTGAGCACTAACTATTTTCCAGGAATGACACTGGAAAGCTGGTTTACTAACTGAACGAACAGAATCCACTCGTGCAGATCTCAACAATTACTAGCGCCCTACGAACGACTCATTCACGATATCAAACACAACGAGCAGAACAGAACGAGCTAACCTTACGTTACGGATCGAAAACCACCAATCGCGACACATTACTTGAACCTTACATCCAATCACATTACAGCTTAACTGACCAATCAGTTATCGCGTACCAGACTGTATATATATTCTATTGACACACCATTCCTCACTTGACCCTGAAGATGACTTCTGCGCAGGTTGTCGAAACGCCAGTCACCAACATCGACGACAGTCCTTCTCAAGACTACACTAACCCGAACGATCTGAACATACAATCTAGCATAAATTGAGTTTGTTAAGTGTATTCGTTCAACGTTTCAGTTATTGAAGAAATTTGGGGCTCTTTCAAATCGACGCCAAGGCTTTTTTTGAAGACGTCGGTAATTTAATTTATGCAGATTGTGTTTTCCTGACGGATAATCAAGAATTTAAAACTAAAGTTTTTTTTTATTCCCAATGCTTCGAAAACGCACACTTTTTCTATTTTACAGACGAGACCCAATGTACTGAACATGATATATTTTTGTTACTAAAACAACCGTGGAAAGTTTTAGCTATAGGATCATTAATCCTTTAAATATTAACAAGAGACTCTACAGTCACTTTGATCTTTTCTCAAAACTAGTACTGAAATCTTCGTGTATATTTGACCCTCCAGTTTGTCACCAAAAAATAGCAAATCTTAGAATTTGTGGCTGTACATATGTAAGTGTACC
>JAOCPT020179041.1:5000-13896 GCA_026546935.2 Palythoa grandiflora | reverse complement strand
AAGAAACACCTGCTCTTCTTAATGGACTTTAAAAATATCGATTAACTAACAGGAACTTTGTAATCATTTATTATTTACAATCGGATCAATTAGCAGATGATCGATTAACTAACAGGAACTTTGAAATCATTATTTATAAATAGGTCCTTAACTTATGATTGTTGTTTGCTTTCTAGATAAAGAAATAATTATAGGAGTAGTAATATAAAAAGAATTCAATTCAATTCCACTTTAGTATATCAATGTTTTGCGATACCAGATAATTTCTACTAGTACCAATATACCTCTTAAGTTGTTTACAAGGTTCATAAGTTAGCAATTAGTTTTATGTTTAGCAATTTTCTAGCACAAATATAAGATGTAGAATTAGAGTACCTTTCTCGTAAGTTTCTATTTGATTTTTTATTGATTTTTTATTAACTTGATACACAAAACTTGTATCATGATTTAGTCATCTGAGATGAAACAAAGACTTTTCTTTTCTAATTTCTTTTCCTTGATGTAATAGAGAACAACAGGGTGTAATGTGCATGATTGCTTATTCCAGTGAAATCAATGGATTTCATCCTGGATAATAAATTTGTAATTCTCAGCAAAGTCCCCCAAAACAATTACCTCATCCTCATTTAATTCTGCTTTACACTTTTCCAGGTACTTTGTCTGAGCAGATGCAATGTAAGAATGTGCTGTAAGTGCTTGCAGTTTCTCCATAAGTAGGGCAATAAACTCAGATATTGGCAGAATCTGGCTAACTAACTCAGAGCGGTCAATATTTATACACTGCTGGAAGTGAATGTGGCTTTCATTCGCTGTGGCAGCATCCTCATTTTGTGGCTTCAGTTCCTCACTTAAATAATTCTCTAAATTACTACTATCAGGGCATTCTTGGCAACGATGAACCATGCATTCTTTGGACTCTCTGTTACAAACTAACATGTCTGTGAGCTCATGCTGATCCTTGTCCAGTTTGACTGAAGAAAGCATAAGATTCACATTCTGGTGCATTGTACAAACACAAACGGAATGAGTTCCAGAACTTCCCACTAGTACACACCACTTTGGCCTGAGACTGCAAAATTTCGAAAAGCTTATATTTTTCTCAGGATGCTCCTGCTTGAATGCTGCATACAGTTCTTTCAAGTTACACAAGAGCCAGCCTTTTCTGCATATGAACATTCCTACCAATGCTTACATAATCTTTTGAGCCAGGCATTCGTCTACTGTACTCATCATCACAGTAGAACTCAGTGACAGCGGTTACTGTATCTTCTGCCACAGACTTTCCCTTTTTCGAACTTGGAAGCTCTAAGATCCCCTTTTCTTTAACAACTGCACTTGCTTTTTGTGCCATATACTGGGATACCTTTAATTCTTTCGCAGTTTTCCTGATCGACCAAGAAGGGGGTGTCATGGTTAACATTAGAACCTTCTGCCTGTTGCCACAGTTTGTTTTAATCTTTTCTTTCATGGTGCCAACAAGACTATCCAAATCATCTGCTTTCTTCTTCAACTTCTTGTTTGGTTCTTCTTCTTTGGCTGCAGACAGCTCTTCCGGTGGAACATTGATAAGCTCAGCAACATGTTTTTGAATTATTGCTTCTTGCTCCTTAAGCTTTTGCTGTACTTGCTGCAATTTTCGCTTTCCGAGTGCAACTCTAGAATGTGCTGCAACTGAATGCAGCTTTATTGGACTCACGTTCATCTCTTCAAAACTTGAATTTAAATGTGCACCAATAGTTTCTTTGTTACACCGAGAAGCTAAGACTTGTATGTCACTATCACTTCCCTAACTCTTCCCTAACTCTTCTTCTAACAATGGAAGTCATCTATTTACCTCTGCACGGCATGAAGGACATTGTTTCTGGCCAGGTATAACACTTATGTTAATTTTGCTTGACTTGCTTGTTCTAAGCTTATTTCTCGTAAAGAGCCTCGGACTGGCTTTTTGTGCTTCAGAAATGGGTCACAACCCTTTCTTTGGAACTGTGAATAGCGTACAAAGAACTGTTTGCTCATGGTGCAGACAAATGGTATGCTCAGGGATAGAGACAAATCCTGTTCTTAGTGAGATTAACTCTAGTTGTTCTGATGTCAAAGTGCTGAACTGCTTCAGTGCAGTTGATCTAGTGTGAAACAACAAATGACACTCTTCTTTCAGATGTTCCCCAACAGAGCATTTTGCTAAAGAATCTTTCAATGAAGTCATGACTCAGTAAACTATATATGAAACCTGGAAACTGCTACAATTTGAAACCTACAGATAAAAACATTAAAATAATTGCTTTAATAATATTCTTTCAATTTCTGATCAACTGAATCATCCTAAAATAAGGACATGTACGGTGACACCAGTGGCAGATTACAAAACTTAAGGGTAACAGAAAGTGAAATGTGAATAGGATAGAGGGTAGAGGATGCAATTTTGAAAGAAGTAACTAAGCAGTGAAGTGGGGTCAGGTCACTGATATCTTTCTCTCATCTTAGTGTTGCAAAGTGATATACTTCGAAGCTTGAAAATTTAACCCCTACCCCCTCACCAAATTTTCCATACAAGGTCTTTACAAAATATGAAAAAAGGCCCTTTGAGTGAATATAAGGCAAATATGAGGCAAATATTTCCAGGCTTTCAGTATTCTAATATAAGTTTATCAATACTCGTTTTTTAAAAAAAAATTTGCTTCTGTCAAAACGACATACTCTAGGCTCATTTGCGAGGTTTTGTTTCTAAATCACTGAACATAAAAGAATAGTATTATTACTTTGATCATATGTAGAGAGAAAAAAATATATTTATTTTTGATCAGTTATTCATAAGTTAAACTGGAGCATTTTTCTGTCTCAGTTTTAAGCAGGTATTCTTTTTCTGTCTCAGTTTTAAACAGATATGTTTTGCGATGGGCATTTTATAATCATTTGTGTGTGGTGTATTGTTATGTAAAATTTTCTTTTGTAATGTTAATTATTCTTATGTAAAACAGATAAACTAAAATCTCATAAATAACGAGAAATCTTTATTCCGCAAAGACTTACCTGTATTTTCAGATTTTACTCAAATGTATCTTGGATGGAAATAGATTTTGATTGTTGACTGACTTAGCATGCAGGCTCAAACCATGTGCTTTTCAAACACTGAAAAGCTTGCAAAGGATCCTGGTCAATTTCATCATGTGTGCAAAGTACCATGGGTAAATTGAAATAAAGAGAATTTTCATAACAGTTATTTAAAAAAACACATTTGATTATCAGACCCTTTTGAAAAAAACTGCAATTTGAACATGTTTAAAAGTAGTATAATGTACCAAATAAAACTAAACAATTAAAATTGCTAAATTTTGACAGTAAATAATATTATTTAGCATATTGCTTTAAGTAGTCACTCATAGTTATCAATAAAAGTTTTTTAGCCTTATTAATGCACCAAACTAGATATTTTATAAACCTAATCTAAATAATTACTTACATATTGGACATGCAATCATGCATCTACTGTCACCATCTGCCCCAGAACCCCCCCCTCCCCTCCCTCCCCCCTTCCCACAGTTACCAATACACATTTTGAATGGTTGGTAGGAGTTAGTTTTTAGGAGATAGAAACAAATAGCCACAAGCTAGTGGCTAAGTAGTTGAAAGTTTGCTCTCACGAAATTATTACTTTTATTGTCATATTGGTCTTGCAAAACAGAACCCATTTTGACATTAAATGGCAATTTTTCAACTATAGTTTTTATACTGAGTAGACACCAACATGCCACTTGGTATAAAAGTACTTTAGTAGATAGGTAAGCAGAATATACAATATCAATTTCGTGTGACCTGCCCAACATCATTAAATTTTCAAATGTAATTTGATACTTTTTTATAATTTCGTTATTCAATATTTTTGACTAATAATATTTAATAAGCTAACATTACACTTTATATATAGTAAATGATATTTTGATACCATATTCTGATTCCTTATGCTTTTAAATGGTGATTTGATGTTTTTATGACAAAACACTTTAGTTTGAGAAGCTGAATTCCATAGATATTTTTGAGAGAAAAATCTAAGATGGCGGACAGTTAGAATAAAAGGGCTATTTTAAGGCAAAGCTGAAATGCCGATATCTCAGGAACCAATAAAGATATTGGAATCAAATTTGGCCAGCTTTTATATCAGGTGGATAGCTTCATTTGGTGCAGTTTTGGAGAAAATCTGAAAGGGTGGGGGTGTCATTGCTGTCATGATTTGACATGGATTGACCCATAACGAACACCGAGGCTGAGACAATTAAAAAATTGTAATACAGTAAATAAGAAATGAAGCTCCGTTGGGGACATTTTCCGTCGCAACTGACGTCCAGTCGGGATTCGGGATTCTCAGTCAAAATCGGGACTGTCCCACCTAAATCGGGACGGTTGGACACTCTGGCAAACTACATCAAACAATTATTTTAAATAAACTCTGCAAGCTGATCCATAGGGCGAAAAAACAGACGAAACAGCGTAATATTAAAACAGACTTCACTTTGCCCAATATTTCGGTTTGCAACACAAACCTACGGGTGCTAAAACTAAAACAAAAATGAGAACATACGTTAGGACGTTACAGATAACATTTAAAAAAGTTTGAATTAAATATAAACATCGTGATTGGCTTAAGATTTGACAGATAATAAAAAGTCAGTGTCATGTTGTGAAGTGAGTGTTTAATTACACTCACTACGTCTGTTTATTCCACGGGGCTCCAAAGTTTTAGCTTTGTTTATGAGGTTAGCTTCTTGAGCTTTCCTCACTGAATCTCTGCTGGAATGTGTAAGTTCTAAAGGAATTGAATGCATTCCATTCACAGAGTGTCCAGGTTGATTGAAGTGTTGTGAGACGGGTGTTGGGTTTTTCATTGTTGGGGTTTTCCACTGAACGGCGGTGTTCTCCCAATCTCTCGTTTAAGCGGACTTTAGTTTCTGTATATTGGCAGGGTGAGTTGATTGCTACCTGATGCTTGCATTCTATCATGCAAATAAGGTTACGTGAGGTTCAGGTTATGTGGCTGTGAATAGTACGTTGTTCCTTTGTAGCGGCAAAGGTGTATTGATTTTGTCTTTGTCTAATAAATTTGCATGTTAAGCATCACAGATGTTTATATTGAAATGCACCTGGGGCAGGTTTGGTTGTGTTGATTTTTTGAGGGGTCACGTAATTTAGCTTTGACTAAGACTCTGCGAAGGCTAGCATTTCTTCGGTAGGCTAAGACTGGCTGAGAAGAAAAAATCTTTTTACAACGGGATGAGGACTGGAGTATATTGATATTTCTACGTAAAATAGAAGAAATGTTTGGCAAGGCTGGGTTAAAAGTTATTATGAAAGGAGTACGGTCAGAGGACTTGTTTCTGTGTATAAGTAAGTCCTGTCCTGTAAGTCTGGAAATGTTTAGAAATGAGCGGCTGTAACCTCGTTTAACCAAGTAGCTAATAAGATCTTGATCACAATGATCAAATGAAGCGTCAGAAGAGCAGATACGTCATAATCGAAGAGCCAGACTGAAAGGAATAGCATGTTTAGTGTGGCTCGGGTGCCTTGAGGATTTTAGTAGATATTGGTGTTTATTGGTAGGTTTGGTATACAAGTCTGTTTGAATTCTGTTGTTTTTGAGCTCTATTTTCATATCAAGGAATGGAAGGGACTGAATTGATGTGTTTGAATATTCGTGCGTAAACTTAATGATAGGATGAATAGAGTTGAGTTACTGTATGAATGTTTTTAAGTTTTCTTCTCCTTCGGTCCAAATCATAAATATGTCGTCAATGTAACGCCACCATACAAAAGGCTTGTGCAAAGCGTTCTCTATTGCTTTTTCTTAAAATCTAGCCATGAACTAAACTAGTTTCAAATAATTGTTTAAAAAAAGAAACATTAAATAGGAGGAACTATCCTTTAAGAAAAAACTTTACTTATTTTCTCACTGCATATTGACAGATTCATCAAGATGACTGGGAGTTAGTTGCAAAAAGATTTTCACGTTTGTGTTTTGAGTATGTACATGACATGGATTGTGACTCTACCAAAGCGCTCGGCATTCACTTAACTAGGGTATTTGTATCATCCTGGATGATGAATTCTGTTTTGAGTACCTTGTACTGCCACAACATTGTATGGCAGCTTGTAACAAAAATCCATGGAAGCACCAGAATTGGTAGTTTTTAAGGATCGAGGAAGTAATGAATTGTAGACTTTGGAAAAAGGGGGTGGTGAGTTGTAGACTGGACGTCTTACTTGATGCCGACGAACAGGCGAATATTTTAATCCCATTTTGTGGTAAATGGTGAGTATAAAGTTCCTTGTAATTGTATTGATGCCTTGACGATTCAAGTGTTTCTTGTTATGGAGAATATTTGTGTCGTGTGGATCATCCCACCAGGCTTTATCTCTTTTTGGACTCTCTTTAGTCGTAAAACTTAAGAAACTATTGCTTCAAATTAATCTTTTGTTCCCTTCGAAAATATTTACACCATTTTTTGTTACTCCCTTTGTTTTGTCTGGAACTGTTTTGTCAATTAGAAGCTTCAAATCGTATTCAGAAATAACAATAACTGAATATCGGGACCTATACAGGCAGATACCATATTGGATCTCAGGCACTCTCATCATATATCGGTTCTTGGTAAAGTTTATAGTAAGGCATCTTTACAAAAATACACCTTCATTCTGTATAAAAAAGTGTTGTTTTTTGTTTTTGCTAAAAATCCATACTTTTTTGGTGTTTGTGATTATTATTTAGTGTGGCTGATGTCATTAAAAATGCTTGATATGGAATCTGCATTAAGAGTTTTGTAAAATAAAAATTGGTAAATCGTCAGAAATATCACAGTGACGTCGGCCAGAAGTCAAGTGTTCAATGAAAAATAGTTATTAAAACTGTTATCAATTAGGGAAGCAGTATAAGAGTCTATTCTAGTTTGGGTCTATATGAAAGGTACTTTGAGCAGAATCACTAGTCTTAAGAGGATTAAAACATAGCGACTCAAGTCCATCAGTGTCAAATCTAGTTTTACGGAGTTGGAGCTCAAAAATTGCCAGATTAAAGTTATCCAGATGATAGAAAAGCAGCAATATCTGGTTATCAGACGTCAATGATAACAATAGAAGACATCAATATTAAAGTCATAATAACAATAAATATGTACAAATATGGTACTTATCAAATGCATACACATTAATTGATTTGTCTTGCAAGGCTTTGCATCTTCTTAGTAGATTGTAAGTAAGTTTTTAACTGTAAAAGAAAACATGAGGATAAATAGATATTACAATAACTAACAACTGTAGTGCAATGTTTTGAATAGAATGCCTGGTTCTCATTTTTTACTATTCATTGCTGAGGAAGACGAGTCATTCTAGTGACCGTAGTAAAACTTTATGTTCAGAGTTTCTGTGGTCTTATGGTATTTAAGGACGAAGGGCTTGCCTTTTGTCACAACCAGCTTTGTTTATTTTAATTTCCCCATTTGAAATTATCTGACCGTCCTTATTCTGCCTGTCTAATTTGTAGACTGCCTTTTGCAAGTTGTTCACGGTAACTTCTTCACAGATTGCTTTGGCAGTGACTTTGATATTTTGATTCGTCTGTTTTAACTATAAGACCTTACCAGTGTCACAAACACCTTCGGCAGCAAAGACTGGATTAGACTTGCTTGTATGTCAGTTAAGTGAAGAAGAGCAGCTTTTGCACTCTTTAGTATTTTCCGGTAAACCATCTTCGAAAAAGTAGTTTGCCTTCTCTTTTGCATAATTCAAAATTTCTGTTGTATGGTGTAACGCACCATAAGCATGAGAGCTGGATTGTCACGAGTACAGTCATACAATGCTTTCTTAGTTTTTGTTGTTCAAGCGATTAGCCATTGTCAAAACGAGCAGGGGACTGGGTACGAATATTTAAAATCGATTGAATAGAGTGGCAAAGCCGTGACGTCACATTATAATGAAGACCTATCTTGTGAGATGCATTTCTAACTCTGCCACAGAAGCAAAAGTGATGTTTTGTTGTCTATGAGGGAAATATGAAATCTAAAACTTGTGAAAAAGGGTGAGTTATTGATAAAACTATAATAAACTGTCATTGTGGCAATGCAACTAGTGAGACTAAATTGAAGATACAAAACATCATTCAAGTACTTCTTTGACAATTTATCTATTCAAAAGTCATACCAGCACAACCTTTGATTAAGGGAAACTGTAAATTAAAAAGGGCAGCACAGTGTTGAAAAATTTTATGTGAATAACATCTTAAGTAAGAAGGAATAAAGTTTAAAATTTTGAAGTCTTTTAATCTTGCATTAGCCCTCTCTACATGGATCCTGCATTTTGCAATTGACTTTGTAACTTTTATTTCATTTTCTGTGAATTTACCCTTGTTCAAAAATGGAGGGATATTTACAGAAACACCCCGTGGAACTATATCATATATGAGAAAACCAAAGTTCTGAATGTAGAGCAGTTATATTTTTTTGTCAGCTAAAACAAGGTCTCCTGGACTGAGATGCTTTAAAAAGCCAGACATCTCCACAATTGCCTTATCTGAAGTTGATCCAGGGTAAAGCTAAGAAACATATGTTATGACCCCATTGGATGCCACACCTACAAGAACTTTGAATGAATTCATACCTCTGTATGAGGAATGTGTGGCACTCTGATGACTCATTAGGCCAGCTGTTGCCACTTCAATATCCGTGCAATCTATTACAATTTTGCATGATGTAAACTGCAAATGAAGAGGGAGAACATGCCTTATTTTTCTCCCTGGAAGGTACAGATGAGATCAAAAATGTAAAAAAATGTCATGCAACAGATAAACAAATGAAATACAAAAGGAAGTGACTGAATCTATTTTAGAAGGACAACTTGACAGTTTTTGATTTTT
>JAOCPT020178177.1:0-13901 GCA_026546935.2 Palythoa grandiflora | reverse complement strand
TAATTTAAGTCTGCCTCAGAGACCTTGTTTTTTGGGATCGATACAAAACGAAGTATATGTTACCAGTGGTTCTTTGCGATAAGAGTGTTTGAAATATAAAACGCACTATGTGTATTTATGTAGATATCAGCAGTACACGATTTTTTTATATATAATAACAAGTTTATAAGTACGAGGCTCAAATTGACCAAAATTTAGAAACAATTTAAGAACAAGCTCAGGCTGAGGCTCGATAACTAGGAATAATTTAGTGGTAGAAATTTGACTGAAACTTGTAATTTAAGTTAGCAATACTTTGAACTTTCTTTAGTCAGGCGCATATGGTTATTTTTCATAGTAAGGTGTCCATCTTCTGTCACCTGTCTGTGTCGTCTTTACTTGTTATTGCGTGTCTTCGCGATGTTTCGGTGACTGCAGCGCCGTCCTCGTGCAAGTTACACCTTTTTAGTTAGTAATACAGCATGAAACAAAAGGCTGTTCAAAAAGCAATGAAAGTAGTTCGTCTCTAAACACAGTAATACAGTACATTGACAGCATTGAGGATAAATATAGTTAAAAAGTAAAATTCACTGACTGTTATATGATACTTCATTTCTGGTCGCAGCCGTTCCTTTTTTGAAAGCATTTAGTTGTTTTTCATCAATTATTATAGCATATTAAAAACGGAAGATTACATCAATAAGAAAAAAAGTTTCGTCTCATGTTGAAAATTTTTCAATACTCGAGTCCTGATGAATTTCGTTCCCAATTAATAGCATTCCCTATGTTTATAACACATACATCATGCTGTTTTATAAGAACCAGTAAATTTTGCCGAGGCTCATTGTTGTAAATTTTTTAACGACTTAAGTCTTAATTTGTGCTTAATTCTGTGATTGGATTTATTAAAGAAAAAATAATATAAAAACAAGGCATTGGAAAGTGAAACGTCTCACATCTCACATGTATCGCATTACTGAGTTTAGAGACGAACTACTTTTTGTTTCATACTATGTTTACCAACCAGCAAGGTGTGACTCGCATGAAAAGGGCGCTGCGCAGCAGTCGCCGAAGCATAAAACCAATAACAGAATTAAGAACAAATTAAGACTGAAGTTGTCAAAAAATGTACAGCAATTAGCTTCGGCAAAATTTACAGGTTCTTATAAAACAAAATTTGATGTCGGTGTTATGAAATAGAGAATGTTAATGAAGCACGAAATTTATCAGGACTCGACTATTAAAAAATTTTTCCAACATGCGAAGACGAAGCTTATTTCTTGTCGATGTAATCTCTGTTTAAGATGTTACAGTAATTGATGAACAAAAAAAGCAATTAAAAGTGCTTTAAAAAAAGGAACGACTGCGACCAGAAATGAAGCGGTATCAAATAACAATAATTCAATTTCACTTTTAAGGGGTTTTTTTCCTAACTGGTAACTATTATATATCCCTGCTGTTTAATATTTCGTTATACAACGGAAAGAAATTACAATTAAAAACACGTTTTATAAAATGGGAAAAGCTTAAATACAATTAAGTCATTTAAAACACTCTACATCACTGATACGATTTTCTGCAATATTTATAATTCTTATACCCAAAACTTTAACAAAACTCCGGATCGGCTGCTAAATTGGGCTCATAAGATTCTCAAAGTTCACCAAATTTAAGTATTCTGAGCCTGAGAGAATAACTGAGATTCACTGAATTAGCAGTCATTCTTAGCAATCTATAGTGCCGCAAGCTCACCCTCATTGTTACCAAATATACAGAGTTTGAACCAGGCTTGAAAGAATAACTGAAATTTACTGAATTAGCAGTCATTCATAACAGTCTATAGTGCTGCGAGTTCAATCTCTTCATTATTGCATCGCGAGAGACGAGAAAAAACTGTGTCTTCACTGCTTCGCGAGTTAAATTTCCCCCGTTTATACTCAGCGCAACATGGGCGTTTTGCACGTGGCCAAAAACACAATATCTCCTTAAATCCTTTCTGGTAGTTTTCGCTAAACACATAATATATCAAAGGATTGATTGCAGTGTAGATAAACTGTGAAAAGTCCGCGGTAAATCGGAAACTGCACGGCCGTTCCGTTTGTGGCGCGAAGTAGTACATAAACACGTGTACGTGGTAGGGCGCATAGGACGCCAGAAAAACCACCCAAACAATGACCAGCATACACGCAATTCTTCGGTTCTCTTGCGCTCTTCTTTTTGACATTTCCGTCGCCAGTTGAAGCGTTTTCTTCTGGCGATGTAGCGACACAGCTATGGCAATGTACAGTGAGGTTAGAAGGATGAATGGAACCACGGTAAAGCATGCAAAGTTGATTATCCATTGTACCTTAAATGCCTCCGAGGTTTTTGAAACGGGGTCCCACTGAAAAAGACACATCAGCAATTTACTTTTGTTGTGAGTAAGTTTGTAGGAGTACAAGAAATGGGCACTAAACGCAGCACCGATGATCCAAGTGAAAGCAATCAATCGAGGGCAGGATTTCTTTGTTACTAGAGCCGGTTTGAAAGCGAAGACCACACTATAGAAACGCTCAATGGCTATGATGGCCATGCTTAGTTTAGACACGTACGTTGACACATCCTCAGCGAAAGGAAGCAACTTGCATAAAAGGGACCCGATAAACCCGTGAATAAGCCACTGGTTGGAGCCTACGATTAACCAGTTGATCCGCCTCGGGAGGGCAAACAGAGGAGTGCACAAATCTGAAAGAGACATATTCACGATGAAGTAATTAACTGGCGTTCTTAGTTTGTGATTCTTGACGAAACAGGCCGCGACCAAAGAGTTACCAGCGAGCGAAAACAGCATTAAAAGCACGTATGCTGTCACTTTTGCGACAGTTTGAGATGTTGAATCACGACAGACGGAAATATTGTGGACATAAAGCTTCTCGGTTGAATTGTAGAAAAGCAAAGTTATATTTGATGCGACCATCGTTAAAGATTTAATACCCAAAAGACAGCAGCGACCGTCAATTAGTTTCTCGTGTTACGAATGTTGCTTTAATGGTCTTGTAATGTACATAGAGATGAAACTGATAGCGAGAGAGCTCTCCATTTCGCCGAAGCTCATAAAAGTCAATAGGTGTCTTTTAACCGGTATTCAGTTATATTAATTTCGAAGTATATCAGGTATTGTCACTTTTTTGTTTAATGTTTCCTTTAATCATATTTCGAATAAAAAAGTTCTCAACAGCCGATTGATATTTTAAAATACTTAAAATATAAATTGGCCAATCAGCCAGTTTTCAGAATAATTACTGTTAATCTATCTGGTACATGCGTTTTTTGTTGTTGTTTTAAAACAATAAAACCAAAATATATTGCGTATAATTATTCTATACTGTGGCACCGACCGGCGCCGCCTTATAGCTGTGTAATGTTATTCCTTGTCAGAAGCAAAAGTTTGTCAACAAAATGTTTATCACTTGCACACAGATGACCCAAGCAAAATGGCAGTCAAACACATATTCTATTTTTAAATTAAAAGTTAGGAGCGAAAATTAACTAACACTCGAATTTCATTTCAAATTAAGTTTAAAATAAAAAAATTAAAAACATTTAGAAAAGACATCAGTATACTGTATAAACTTTTATAAAACCGATATCTTATTTCTTCAAGAGTGTAAGTTCAACACTCGATCCAATCTTATATAGAACATTAAAAGATTACATTTTTCGTTAATATTCAGTTGATGCAGGCAATCATGGTCGTATTATTACGATTCTATTGTAAATATTCAATAGTATTATAACATCAATAATCAAAAAAGCAATTTCAAGCTGAGATCGACTCAAAAAACTTTAATTTACATCTAATATCGCCATTAATTTTATACTTGCATGAATATATATTATTACGACGTTTCTGTGACATAATATTTATGAAACATAAATCTTCGAAAGAGGAAATTCTCAGTTGACTCGGCCCAAAGAAAATCTTATTTACTTTTGTTTATTTTTAGATTTTTCATTCATTGAGATGTTCTCAAAATGCAATCAGAATTAAACTGAAATGTTAATGTAAAAAAACTGTTGTGTAGAAAGATGGTTAAAATCGGAGATTTTTGTATTTTGATTTTTGTTGCAAAGCACAGATTCCTTTTCATAATCAATATCTAGTTTCGAAGTTCTAATATATTACACAGTTTCGGTGTAAACAAAAGGGCACCTGCTCTCTATTTCCATCTATTTCGTTTTCTATGTTCTAGCTCGAAACATAATGGGTATTTCTTTGATTACACTACGCACACCTTCTCAGCGCGATAAGAAATGTTTTATTAAGTGCGAGCGGTTTATGTTGATTTATCATATACGTGATCGTATGGAAAGAATTTTGTGATGAAAACTTCAAACTCGTTTGCCACCCCTCCTTCAGATAATAAATAAACTTGTAAATTAGATCTCTAGAAGCTATATGAAGACCTTTAGTCAATACAAACTTCAAAGGCAGTGGCAAATAGAAACTTAAGAAATTCGAGCGAATGACAGCACTGATTGGCCTACTTGATAATTAGTAATGATAGTAATGATGGTAAAGATGATGAGGAGGAAGAAGATGATGATGATGATGAAGATGATGATGATGATGAAGATGATGATGATGACAATAGTGATGATAGTGATTATGATGATGAAGCTGATGATGATGATGACGATGATGATAGCGATTATGATGGTAGTGGTGATGATGAAGTTTGGTGATGATGCGGTAGTTATGATGATAGTAGTAATGATAATTTTGATGATGTTGATGGCAAAGCAACACCAGCGGTGATGGTGATTTAAAAAAAATATGAAAATAAATAACTTTGGTGATGGTAACTTTGAGGCAATATACTATAAATTCCGTATTAGTGTTCGGTTAAACAATTGTGAAAGAAATAACCTTAATACCATTGAAATTTATTTTATATATTACCAGAAACTTACCATGAAATGGAGAAGAGATCTACTAACAGCAAAGCAATTATTGGTGTTAGTATGTAAGAGTACATTTGATCACAGCTTGTATGGAAAAATCTATTAAGCTAAAAAAGTTAGCTTATATACGAGTCGGCTGCATCTTTTTTCCGTTGCATGGTTTTCAGTAAGAAAATATGCTAAATATACGAAATAGGTGGGAAGAGTTAGGAGTAGGCAAATAACAGAAATTATATGACCTTGCAATATCCTGCATTCTGATTGGTTCACAAGCGGTCTGTCCAAATGCGTATTCGGCCCACGGGCCGGATGTTGATTTTCAGAAAATGTTCAAAACTCGCCAAATTACTTAAAAAACGATTTTAAAGCACTTCCGAAATTTTCGGAAAATTTCGGAAGATTTCAGAACACTTCCGAAGATTTCCGAAGATTTTCAGAAAATCCGAAGCTTTCCGATGCTTTCCGAAAACTGTCCCATAGCTCCGACGATTTCCGTAGACGTAGGCATGGGATAAATTACCGGAAGTAAAAAAAGTCGCTTGCTCATTCTGTCCGAGTAAAAATATCAGACATCGGTCTTTTTTGTACAAACCTCGCTGCACTCAGTCCGTATTGTCAAGACTTCGGTCTGATATTTATCCATACAGACCTGGCGCACTTATATATACCAGCTGAAGATAAATATGTAGTAGAGTCTTGGGGCGTGCCTCAACTGCTGTTTATCAAAATACTCTTTTAACTGACAAAACAGGCAAAACTTCCACACAATTCCAGCAAGCATTTCCAGTTAAAAGATCTACCAGTTTGAAGGAACATTATCTATTCTGTAATCTTATGATGTTAATCAACAGTTTTCCTCAGTTTTTCTACTAGTTGATAGTGAACTCACGTTAGGAATCCGGCGATATCCACCGTCTGCCGGCTCTCATTGAAACCCAGCGTTGCATATGAAATCATAACAAAAAACATTAATGGTATCTTATCAAGTTCAGGGTAGCCATGGTCCTTGAAAATCCTGGAAAGTCCTGGAATTTGGAAAAAAATTCCAGGCCCTGGAAGGTCCTTGAATTTGAGTTGTGGTCCTTGAAAATCCTCGAATGAGCCGAAAATTTCTTTCTTTACTTCCAAACTAATAAAAATAAGCTGATGTGACAACAATTTAAAACAAAAACCACGACTCTGAAAGGCTTGATTTTTGTCCAGAAACAAATTTTCTAAAGCATGTTAGTATAGTAAGTTTATCGTTGAACTGATTTTTGAAAACAGTGTGTAAAACATTAAAGTTTTATTTGATCAAGAAGGTCCTGAATTTGCTTGAAAATATCCTGGAAAGTCCTGGAAAAGTCCTTGAATTTTACATCCAGTAAATAGTGGCAACCCTGTAACTTAAGGTTGACAATATTATATAAGATTCACCGCGAAGTAGTGAAAGTAGCAAAGGTTTTAGCCCGGCTTCATCACAACAAAATCTAAAACTTATACTACTCAAAAGAAAGCTTTAGTTATGAAAATTACCAAACAAAAAACGTTTTTTCCTGAGTATTCAACTTGAGGGACACTTTCTTTCTAACTTTACATCCTCGTGTCAAACTTCGTTCCATATAGAATCATTTGACGAACAGAATCATATAGCAATATATGACTATCGGACACTTGAGGGAGCAGATGCGAGACGTATATTCAGCGGAAATAGACAAAAACTTAACCAGTGACTCGTCTCCCCAAGTGAGGCCTGGTAACTCAGTGGGTAGAGCATCTGACCGGTAATCAGGTTACCTGCTCGATTCCCGTCAGTAACTCAGAATTTTTTCTGAGCATTTGATTTGAGGAACACTTTCTAAAAAAACTGTTATTGACCTGATTTTGATTCTGGAAAATCGGGAAACGGTCCCAAAAAGTTCTAGAAAAAGTGTGGGATTTTATAATGTTTTCAAAGCTCTGTTCGAGCCATGACTATCTTCCATACCTTTGGATAACTTGTGAAATTTCAACTTTGTGGTTGTAGCAACCAGCGTGGAAACCCGCCCAACACAAAGGAAAGCAACTGATACAGTTTACAGTTAGAGAAGAAATAAGAGCTGTTCAGGTAGGGAATACAGTCATCGACTAAGTGTTTTTTTTTTACGAAGTTATAGATTTATTATAATTGAAATGTTCAGGGAATGCTTTTTCCCCTCTATTATTGTTACTATTGTTGCTACTAGCGTAAACAACATACTTAAAGCCCATGTGATCCCAGACAGGTGAACAAAGAAACAAAGAAACTCCTTGCTATCCTAGTTTGTTTTTGGCTTTCAAAAGTAGAGATATTGCGCCACTTTCAACCCCTTGGCCGTGTTTGTGGAGGCTGGGTACTAAGAAGGCCCATGACGTCAAGTGAGCCAACCCCAGCAAACAGTGAATGCTGAACATGTGTGGTGCTGGAGTGTTTTTCTTGTTGCCATTTCATGCAAAATACTTTGCACTGCAACTTATCACAGCAAGCTTCGCTTGACATGACGTCATCAGCCTTTTTGGGCCCCGGCCACCAAAATCTCAGTAAAGAGCACACGAGGTCGCATTTTTACACCCTATAAGGCAAAGAGGAAAATTCTTAATTGGTTCATTTTTTTAAAATTCAGACTAGAAATACATATAGAATTTCAGTATAACAAACGTATTTTGGGGTCATGATGATAACTCTTTTACTTTTGTTGTCAAATGTCTGTTAACAGGTTTCGTATAGAATCTGCATGGAAACTGGAAAAGATTTCGAAACCAAAAATTTCTGGAAATTCTGAAAAAAAAGTTAGGAAAATAAAGCAAATATCTGGAAAAAGGTGTTCTCGGTTTGACTTCAAACGCCCATTCATTTCTACAAAAATATTTCCCCAGAGATTTAATTAGACGCGCAAAATTTTAATGTTTCGATTGTTACCTACACGTTATATATAATTTTCAAAATTAGAACTAATGCTGTCAGAGGAACTGGAAACAGTGTCATAAAAATTCTTGCCTGAATTTATTACTGACCTATTTTTGAGTCTGGAAAATTGAGGAACGAGTCGCGAAAGAGTTTGAAAAAAGCTTTCCTTAATTTAAAGTAGTCCTTTCTCCAGTGGCTAATTTCTTGTGGTATAATGGTAACTGGTTTTTCTCTGCAGTACAACAGTTCAGCGGCCCAGGACACATGGCAGCTCTTTGGAACAGTCTCTTGTAAGGTAGGCCCCTAGTAGTAATACCCCCTATCACTAACACATAAAAGGAATGTGTAGAATGACAGGAACGACTATGTGGATCTTTGTTTTAACTTAATATGTTAAAACTCAGTTTAGATTTCGCTCTCTTTTGCTACTGGCCTTGCGGCTAGAAGTAACTTGCGACCCCTACCCTGACCAAGGCTGTAGTAGATGTTCAGAGTTATAGTTTGGGGAATGAGCTATACTCTACCTACCTACCTCAAAACTACATCCAGGTCTAGAGTAGGGACTACCACAGCTAATTCCAATAAAACCTCCGTTACAAACGCATCACAGGAGCAGTATTTAATACTTTTAGATGAAACTCATTTTGGAAACCATTTTTTAATATTCAGGACTTTTCAATAAACTTGTATCTCAATTAGAACTGAAGAAAAGGACGTATAACAATGAAGCAAAAAATGTAACAAAAATTCACCTATACGAGAGTGATGGGGACGATTTTCACCTGGGGCAAAAGTTTTGAGTTGTCTGTTACCGCACAGTTGTTGTAAACATTCTCAAATTCACATTCTCATAATGCTTTTAGTACTCAAAGTTAAACCCACAAGCAGGAATATAATGCAGCTCAAATCTCTCTGTCACTAGTCAGGCGTGTGAACCACAATGTTCACCATCGCAGAACCACCACAATGCTGTTATTTTGGTTAATAAATGGCGTGAGCATTTCGGCGAGGCCTTACCTTTACGTTTTCGTCACTCAGTGTTTATTCGTCCTTTACATTAAAGTGCTACTATGATGAAATTTCCACAAATTTTCGAGCGAGTGTGAGAAAATCACATCACAGCTCGTTTAAATACAAGCTTTTAGTGTGTTGCCGCAGTGATCGCGGGCTCAAAAGGAACATAAATCTGTAATGGCGGACAAAAAACTCGTTACCTCTGATGCCCATATTTTTGTTATACCGACTAAAATCCTCATTTGATCTGTATAGATAGGTATGAGCAGAACCAATGAACAGTTTCAAGTGCATATATTTCTTTTTGAGATGTCGCAATTTCATCGTAGCAGCACTTTAAAGGCAGGACTCGACTTTATGGTCGTCCCGTTGTAAGAACCTTCATAGGGCAACCAAGAATAGCAGACAAGGTGTCATTTGGACGACTAAAATCTACTATATACTTTATGCATTTTTCTCTAAACACGGTAGAGGTCATGTTTGGCTAAAATGTTATTTAGTATAATAAAATACATACGTTGGTAAAAAACGTTTAATCACTCGATATTAAAATGCAGCTTTAATCTGTTGCTTTGGAATTTTAAATGAAAGAAGTTATAAAAAATGAAATCAGTACTCATTAAATGTTTTGAGTCAATTTTGTTTAGGACGACCTGAATTTTGGAGGGATGACTGGAAAATAAGTCTCTGCCACCTTGTGTATAACAAGAAATTTTACTTCGAATCGAGCGGCTTATAAACAAGAATGAATTTAACTGAAAAAGGGGTCTTGAGGTAGAGAAAGACTGGTATATATCATTTAGGGACCGTTAGTTTTTTATAAGGTGAGGGAAGGAAGGTGCTAGTGGAATTGAAGATGTCCTCTTAAATAATAGCGATAACCCTCCCCCCTACTTTTACATTAAGGTAGACCCCTTAAACCATCCTTTTTTTGTTTGAGTCTGCACCCCTTCCCTCTCCCCTTCCCCCCATTTCCTCAACTTTTTTGGAATCTGCTCTCCCTCCTTTATACCCAGTGTTTTTAGATGTCCTCCCCTGGTACCACAACGTTTTCCTGTGTCCATAGTATAATTACACAGATTTATTCATTGGTCACTTGAGGTCATTTTCTTTTTCAGGCCGATTTGGAAGGTGTCCCAGAGGTAACAGTGAATCTTCTCTCGCAAGCCCTGGATTATCTCGTTGTCCACCCCAGTGTTCAGCAAGGCGATACTCATCTCCAGGACCTAACGTTACCATCAGCTCAATCAGGAGGACGTAGCAACGGTCGAAAGTTGCGATTTCGGCCTCCATCGGACCTGTTTACCTTGTGTCACTACTCTGCCACAGCAGTAAATGGGCTTCCTATCAAGGCAATTTACCAGATGAAGGTACATGGCTTCATTGAGTTAATATCGGTTAATCTTTGTTTGCATTCCTTGCCTCATTAGCATACGTGCTTCTCTTTCTAACTGAGATACAAATTGAAAAGTACTGAATATTAAAAGAGCTTTCCAAAACAAGCCTCTTCTGAAAAATGAAACCTGTATGTTACATGCTGTTCTCGTTCTGCGGTTTTAAATATTGGAAATTTTACAAAGTTTTGCCACCCAGTTGTTTTGCGTGTTTTTCGGTCACTGGTATCTTCTTTCAAACTGCTTGTACAGGATCAAATTTTGGACGCTAACCACAACAATTTATTTGCCTTTCTCAAGTTTTAAACTCATTTCCTTTTTATTCTGGTTTTGTCTTTACCTAAAGTTTTATGCTAATGAAGCAGGATGTAAACAATGACGTCAGAAAAGATTCACTTATAGGGATTATTGCAGGGCTGGAAACTAACTTTTTTAACTGTAAATCTGTAAATCACTCGCCCGGGTCAAACTCAGGTTTGACCAGCCCAAAATACAACAGAACTAAGAGTAAGGCTGTAGTAAGAATAGTCTCCGACACAAATTTAAGATTAGAAAGATAGCTTTTTACAGGTTTCAACTCAATAAAATGACAATTTTGTGTAAACTAACAGACAGAGTTATGACCAACTTACTCGGTGGTTTAATATATTGCAACTTTTAGCTCAAATTGGTTTGTTTTGATTAACATGAGTTCTTAATTCCTACTTGCAAGTCGGCAAACCTTCTTACGATTTCTGCTCGCCCGAGGCAAAAAGTACTTGCTATTTTCGAGTTAATTTATTTAGTTAATTTATTTGCTATTTTTGTGTTAATTTCGAGCCCTGTAGAGGCTTGTAAAAACACTTCAAACGGTAAACTGCAGTTAGATGTTAGCTGCACGTCATGCGATCAAGTTTGCGGTAAACGTAGCGCAGCAACCATCTTGCTTATAACTAAAAAGAGCAGTCTCGATTCACAACATCATTGCAGTACATGAATTGCACCCGTAAGCTTTATACCTTATTAAATGAAATTTAGAGATGTGTATCAATTAATATACGTTCCTCCAGCAAAGAAACCTTGCGGTAATGACTTACCTGAAAAAATCTATCTTCCCGTTCAAACGCTAACTTTAAGCCGCAAACCTGATGGCGGGAATTTGGTCACGTGACTTCTAGAGGTACGCCGTCTGCAGTTTGAGCCCACAAACCTCTATCTTAATCTGTGTATTGATTTTGGAACTCCTGTTCATAATGCCATTGGTGTTTGTCTTTGATGATGAATTGTAACATGATGTTGCGAAATTTAAGTAAACTAAAACTAAATATAATCACAACTCCCGGAAAAGGGCTTTACAGTTTCATGATTAAAAATCCAAATTATTAGGGAGGCTGTCCAGAATCTATATATTATTTAGATGCCTAAGCACTGCCTCAAAGTGGAACTGTGAGTTCCCTGTGGTATTTCTAAGGTTTGATGCTCCACAAAACAGAGACGTTAGCCACTCCACCATTGTGACACCGAAACCTTGCTAACCTAAATACTAAATACTTACATTTTTGTTTATAGGGAGACAATAAGGCAGTGCAAATATCACTTCAGTTGAAACTTAACAGCAGTGTCAAGAATCAGTTTGAATACCTTGAAATTCACCTGCCGTTCTTTAATAGGTAAGTTGCTTATGTAGGCGCTGCAAAACGTTCAATTCTGAAACTTGACTTAAGGAGTCTAAACACTGATTTAGAAGCTTTTACTAGAAATGGTAATTATGAGACAGATCGTCAAATTAAATCTAGTTGTAGTCCTTGAAAAGTCCTTGAATTTTAGGAGTCCTTATTAAGCCCTTGAACTTTAAAAGGAGTCTGTGAAAGGTTCCTAAATTTCAGGAGTCCTGGAAAAGTTCTTAAATTTTAGAAATGAGTCGTTGAAAAGTCTTTTAATAGTAATCATTCTTAAAAAGTCCTTGAATTTCTAAGTCCTTGAAAAGACCTTTTCAATTTGATTAGAATGTGGAGGAATTACACGCTAACTCTTGTCATAGTTTGGTGAAAATGTTAAAACTTTGAGTTGTTCATTTGCCAACTTTTTGAATGAATTAATATCACTGACAGTAGCTGTAGAATCATTTGTTGCATTCGGCGTCCCCTTTCTAGGAGACTGCCACTCTAACTACGAGAAATGTGTAACCAAAAAGATTTTTGTCTGTTTTACAGAGGTGCTATTGTGAGGTTGGAGTCGGCCGGTCCGTCAGCCGGAACACTAGTAGTTACCTCCGATCAGAGACGAATCGTGTGGAACATTGGTTAGTATAAAGTAACTATATTGAGTAATTAGCATCCTCTGTGTGCACAATGTGTGTTTGGAGACGCTGTGTAGTAAGTTTAACAAACACAAAATAAATTGTAGGGCCCGACAAATGATTGAAACTTTTTTACTCGTTCTTCAGCCATTCTTCCTGGTCGGATATCCATTTATTTTTGACCTGTTCCTTTTCCTGTGTCATCCTTCATTAATTAACAAAATTTGGTACCGCGTTCTATCAGTTCCTGTACTGTTTTTTCCAAAACTATTTAAAAAATATTATTTAACATCAAAGCAAAGGTAACATGAGAAAATGTTTCCTGTCTAATCGCTCAATAACACAAACACAACACAGTTAAAAATCCCAACTGACAGGAGGCAGACCAGTTGGCTATTTACCAAGTAGGGTGGATATCCTGAAGACAAATCCAAATAGTGGTCGAAGCAGGACTTGAACTCGAATCAATCGCTTTCACGTCCGACACTTGGCCAGACTTGTCTCGTTAAAGCGGTGCTTCCAGTATCTTTGAATTAACAACAATGAAAACGTTGTTCTCAGTCAGAGTTTGTTAACATCTGTTCACAATAAATACATTTACGACCTTGAGTTATATCCATATATTGGAATGGAATTCGAACCTCCCAAATGCATGGTATATTTGTGTCTGGCGGCCAACTGTGCTAACTAAACGGATGTGGTACCATTTTCTTTGTTTAATTAGCGTTTTCAGAAGACCTGATTAATATTCTAAAATTAAACTGCAATATTTATCTCGATGATACTGAGAAATGCCTGATATTGACCGACCATGCAATCATGATTTGAGATATTGACCGACCATGGAATCATGATTAGAGATATTGTCCGACCATGGCATCATGATAAGAATATTGACCGACCATGGAATCATGATAACAGATATTGACCGACCATGGCATCATGATTAGAGATATTGTCCGACCATGGAATCATGATTAGAGATACTGTCCGACCATGGCATCATGATAAGAATATTGACCGACCATGGAATCATGATTAGAGATATTGACCGATCATGGCATCATGATTAGAGATATTGTCCGACCATGGCATCATGATAAAAGATATTGACCGACTATGGAATGATAAGAGATATTGACCGACCATGGAATCATGATTAGAAATATTGACCGACCATGGCATCATGATAAGAGATATTGACCGACTATGGAATCATGATTAGAGATATTGACTGACCATGGCATCATGATCAGAGATATTGACCGACCATGGCATCATGATTTAAGATATTGACCGACCATGGCATCATAATAAACTCTTATTAACCTAGTGCGAGGTCCGTACCGTAATTTACGTGCCCGAGTTTTTCTTATGAACCGAGAGC
>JAOCPT020177259.1:0-13905 GCA_026546935.2 Palythoa grandiflora | reverse complement strand
AACCATGACTTTATCGGTGTAATAAAGCATAGATTTGAACCAATAAGAGTGCGCGTTATATCGCAGCTATATTATAAAGTCTAATATAGCTAGGCTATATAGTCTAAGTATCAGTTTTAAAATAGTAATTATACTCTAGCAAAACTGGAATTCATAAACATACCCCAAAGCATCTCATGTTTGCGAATGTGGTCTGGCAGCTCACTATCTGCATACACGTCACTGAAGTACAGCTCTCCTCCTTCCTGGAAGCAAACAAAGGTTGGAAGTTGTACTTTTTGAGCAACCATTGTTTAATCATTAAGATGGCTGAGTCAATAAAAACCTTTATTCACCTGGGCTGGGTCGCTCAAAAACTGATTTAAGCCTAATTTACACAACACAGGTACATTTGGCTTAGATAAATACACCAATTTCGATTTATTATCCGAGGCTTAGAACAATAAAACAAAAGGAATAAATTATTCCTTGCTCAATGACTACTAGGATTTCTTTTGTCTTAATTTCCCTAATATAAGCCTCGGACCCAAGCTGAATTAATTTATATTGAAACTGGTCTATTCTGATATGTACATGCCTCCAACTTGCGAAATTTCAACCGTGCTAAACCACAAAACTATGTGTAAATGAGGCATCCATGTCATAGTTTTTGGAATGCTTACCATTTTTATCCAAGCTGTGCTAAAATTCCATGTAGTGCAAATGGGGATTAATATTAACATTGGGTTAACCCTTTGAGCCACTAGCACGAAAAATGATGTGTTGTTAAATTCTCCCAACTGCGTTCCATACTTCCTATATAAGCAGTTTGGGAGAATTTGGCATTTTAACTTCCACAGCTTATTTCACTTGATTTTTACAAACAGGCTGAGGAAGTGAGGTTAATTATTCGATTATATGACTTTTTTTATTTCCAGTAATTTATCCCCTGCCTAAATCTATGAAAATCATTGGAACTATCTGTAGTTTTTGGAATCATTGGAAAGCTTCAGAAATGTTTAAAAACTGTTTCTTATGCATTTTTGGATTGTTGAAGACTTTCTAAAAATCTTCGGAAATTTTCAGAAGTACTTTTAAGTCATTTTTTAAGTAATTTTGTGACTTTTGAAAATTTTCTGAAAATCAACATCCAAGAAATCGGTCCGGATATGCCTGTATACGGCTCTTGGGCCAAATAAACATTTTGACAGACCACATGTGAACCAATCAGAATGCAGGAAATTGCAAGGTGATATAATAATGAGTTACACTACGTAATAATAATAATAATAATAATAATAATAATAATAATAATAATAATAATATTAATAATCAAAATCATAGTTGTAATCGTAATCAGAATCATAATAATAATCATAATAATTTATTCACTCTTCTATTGCAGTCTACATATAAATGATCAAATAAGAATTCTACTGAGTATCACTTACAGGGTAACTCCACCTAAAATGTTCTACAATCTGTACTGGATTTAATGAACCCAAAAAAACTGTAAAACTTCATACAGTTTAAGAATTCCACTGATGAACAGTTAACTGTTCTTTTATTTTTATTTTTACTTTTACTTTTACTTTTAGCAACATAAGTTGTTTGTGTCTACAGATTTAAGGTTACCGTATACCTTCATGGGTGTTTTGCGTCAAAACGATACAGTGGATCTGTCTTAAACCGTAGATAGCTAAACCCATATATCAAATTAAAGCTTATAGAGCTGGCTTTCGGACTATACTAAAAGTTTCGAATTTAAATGAAATTTTAGATTTTTTTACGTTCTCTAAAAACGAGCAACAAAATCGCTTTTCGAGAGTTCCAAGTCAGAGGAAATTTGTTCGTTTTCCCTAAAATTTTCGCAGTAGCTACTTCAATATATGAAGAACAAAAATGTGTCTGCGTTTTTTGTTTTTCGAAAAACTTTTTGTTTTAGAGCAATTTTTGTACGGTCTCTAGACTTTTTTTTAACCCTAATTCGAAAAAGAGCCACGTTTTTTAGCACTGTTGGTATGGAAACTGGCGGATTGATTAAATCATTAAAAATCAATAATCGCTGGGACTTGTAACTTTCAAAAGGCGATTTTGTCGCTTATCTCTAGAGAACCTAAAAAATTTAAAGATTCATTTTAATTCTAAACTTTTTAATATAGTTCGAAAGCCCACTCTATAATCTTTAATTTGATATATGGGTTTAGGTATATACGGTTTAAAACAGATGCGCTGTATCGTTTTGACACAAAACACTCCTGAAGGTATACGGTGACCTTAAAGCATAAAATGTCAAATTAAAAGTTTGAGTTGCTAATTAGCATGGGCTTGTTCGGCCAATTCTCAGTAACTGCAGAGTATATCGAGTTTGGATTGCAAATATTGACGTAATAATTTTTTAAAGATTTCTAATATCCAGATTTTTAAAAACAGAGCTAGCAATTTAAGAGTTTGCAGCTGTTTATACGAGGCTTGCGCAAATTTGAAACTTAAATGGTTTGCTAATTCCATAATTGTGTGGAGGTGCTAAAAGCAATCGAAATAGATAGATAGATGATTCGGGACGATTCCTTCATTAATTTTACATATGAAATCAGTGTTATCAAAACAGCCCTAAATATTAAAAATTACTATGAATATGTTATAAAAATCCTAAAAAATAAGAAATATAAAAATGATATATAGAAATACTAAAACGATAAAATCAGAAAATATTTACAAGGTGCAATAATCTTATCTACAAGTATTAATTATAAAGCACGTTGCCATGGTAGTAAAAAGCCTTCTTTGTTTACTCAGCCTTGTGGTCCTATTTATATACAATCTTTGTAGAAAAAATAATAATTAACAAAAATTGCGGGCACTAATTCTTTAGTACCTTCTTAACCAATGCTAGAACATGAAAACCAAAATCAATGAGACCAAATTAAAGAAGAAAGTTACAACAAAACTTACATTTCAATATTTGGTCCTTCTTCGTAAGAATATGCCTTTCATTGCTTCAGTTCTGGTTGCCATCAGAACACTTTTATATATGTTCCAAGAATTTGTGTTTTCTGTAGAAAATAAAATTATAAAACATAAAAAAACTTTTGGATAATGCTTTGTAAATAAATGAATGAAGAAATAAATAAATAAATAATTAAATCGTATCTTTGAGTTTTTTGTTTAAATATTTAAGTAGCCTAAACATTTTGAAAAGCCAACGAGCTAAAACGTTGTTTCTTAAATAGTAATTTGAAATTTTGTGTTATGTTTATATATAAGGAAAGAAATTAAATAGAAATATACAGTTAGAGGAAAGTTTTCGGTCAAAACTATATAGTAAAAGTGTTACCTGTCACTATCCCTTGAAAGAAAACAATTCCATTACGCATTTTTCTTTCATATTTCCGTTATAGGCCTTGTTCCCATATGAATGACTTCAGTTGGAAAGAACATTGTTTATAACGGTGGCTGACGAAACAAAATACTTTACTCTCTAGGTAGATTCGGTTGATTACAAATTAAAACCATTCTCATTTCCTGTCGGCGAAATACTGTTTTCTTTTTTAAAGAAAACTTCATATTTTATCAATGCTTTTCAACGAGCTATGTTTACAACTACAATATTCATATGTTCTATTGAATTATTGATAAAATTTCAAACCATTGTATTAAAGTCTTATTGGAATTCGTCAATGTTGAATATTTTAGAGGCTAGACTCAAAGTTGCAGCAATCTGCAAGTACTCGTACCTTAAACTATAAAGAAAAAGATAGCAACGAAAAACTTTAATCCCAACGTGTTACAGAAAACATGCTTCCACACAAAAACATTTTCCTCACAATTTTGTGTTTTTATTCCATAACTTTTGGTGTACAAATCTTCTTTGCTATGGGCGAGAAACAAGCTCCACACAGTCCTTATACAGCATGTTCTTTAGAAAGGAGTTCAACTTGTTCTGGAAGGATTTCCTGCCCATCATGCATTACAGTCGGATTGCATTACAAGAAAGCGCCTTATATAATCAAACAAGCAACTCCATTGAATCCCATGGGCGGCAGTACATATACAGGAGTTTTATGGTGTAAGTATTTAACCAGTTGTCTTTGTTTGGACATCTCTAATAATTTTTATGTTTCGCGTCAAGCAACTCTGCCAAAAACTGAAAAATATAGAAATGGAAAAGATCCCACATGTTGAAAGCAGAAAAATTTATTTAAAGCGTGTTGCCACGTCACTTAGATGAAACGACGCTACTATTTCTATAGATTTCGGGAATCGCAAGAATGAATAAGAAGGCAAAGCCAGACTTTCAATCATGTGCATTAACGGTAACGATATGAGTTTTTAACTCTAAAATCCGGTTTCCATTTTATCACTCCCCTCGCTCCAGTGGCAATCATTAAGCTCAGTTCCATATATAATCGCTCCCATCGGTCCTGTCACGAGCGCTACGAGTTTATGTCTGTTCACATATCAATCTACGGCCGGTTTCTGTGACCTCATTCCAGTCGCAGAAAAAAAATTTCCGCAATGGTAGTAACGGGAGTGTATTATATGGAAACCTGGTTTTAAAACGTTACTCGCAAACTTTTCAAAAATTTAATTTGCATTTTATTTCCTTTTTTTTTTGCGAAGTCTTCAAAAACTGGTTTGTCGTCGCGACGAGACGCATATTTTAAAAAGTACATAGTGGGATGGCCTTTATTCTTTAAGAATTTATTGATTGAATCAAGAACAGATTCAACGAAAATCTTTCACGGAGCTCTGTTAATTTGCCCATTATAAAGAAAGGGAGAGAAAAGTCTTGAGACTTGCTAATATGTGTACGCCCACCCTGTCAGTCGATCTTTAAATTGTCCCATGTTAGCTATAAAATGAAATTTTGACGTTTGACTTTAGATTGGTTAGGCATTTGGATTTGGGGCAATATTTAAGTCAACCAAACCCACAACAACTAATCCTAATGTAAATACTTAAATATGTCCCATTTTTGATATCCTATCAATTTTGCTTGCGTAGCTTTTTGTCATGTAGCTGCCGTGCATTTTGCTTTCTGGTAAGTGGCCGAAGACGAGAAGTGCCAGACATGGCAGAGCGAACAACTGCAACGCGATACACCCTTTTTTTATAACTGATAACTTTAAAAGAAAAACGAGGCTCAAATTTGCCAAAATTTAAAAGCAATTTAAGAACAAGTTCAGGCTAAGGCTTGATAACTAGGAAAATTTTCGTGTTTGAAAACTGATTCACTGTAAAGACTGTTCAACATGCAAACAATGAAGGAAGTTCGCCTCCAAATTCAGCCGTACAACACATGTGTGCCACAAGACGTTTCATTTTCCAATACCTTGTTTTATTTTATTTTTCCTTCAACAAAAACCGTTCACAGAAATAAGAACAATTTAAGAACAAATTGAGGCTGAAGTTGCCAAAAAATTAAGAACAATGAACCTCGGCAAAATTTACTGGTTCTTATAAAAAAAAAAGCGTATATTGAGTTAGCGATTTAAAACAGCTAATTGAAACTGGCTCAAACATTTTATTTCGGTAAAGCATTTCATGGCACACATTAACACATGTTGTTTAAATAAACATAGACCAAACAAGAATAAAAACAAAAAAATACTTATTACAAAATTTAATATTTTAAAGCAATTTTTATTGGAGTGCAATTTTGTATAGTTAAGTGTCTAATTGCTGACGGCGAGCTTGCTCGAATTAATGGCTCGGCAAGTTTGAAAGCATTGTGAACTTGAATTGCCCTTTCGTACGACATTTAATTTTAAAGAGTCCAAATCTTATCTCCGCGGTTGACAAAAACTTTGTATTAAAATCTTTGGGGACCAACATCTTTTTGGGGATATCCTTCGGCAAAAATTCTTGAAAACTCAAAACGCAACGAGACGGCAGCCGGTTAAGTCGTAAACGGTTTTATCACGGTTTTATCACTTTGCATGAAAAACACAATTTGTCATTTGCAAATGTTTTGAATAAGAATTGTTTTATTGTAGTGATAGTGAACTTAACTGTTAAGGATCAAAACTTTATGTCCAGAACTTAAGTTAAGGATCATAATTTTATGTTGTTATTCAATAACTTTAATTTGAACTCAACACTTGCTTGGTTGTTACATGATCCTACTTCCTATATCCTGTAAAATTATTGGTTGTTACATGATCCTACTTCCTATATCCTGTAAAATTAAACGCCTTAAATGCAAAGAACTGCGAATTACATTCTCAAAGTCTGACCCAGTACTTGATCCAATTGTCGTGAACAACCACCCATTAGAAATTGTCAAGTCAGCCAAACACTTAGGAATGAACATCTTTTCCGATCTAAAATGGAACATTCAAATCACCGAAATTATGAAGAAATGTGTCACGAGGTTCTATTTTGTCAGGCAGTTGAAACGAGCACATCTGGCTACTAGCGAAATGCTAACATTCTATCCTGTGCTGTATACGACCCATCGCTGAGTACGATTGTCAACTATTTCACAATGCATTGCCAAAATACCTCTCGACAGACCTTGAACGTTTCCAGAAGCGAGCGCTTAGGATAATCCACCCAGAATTAACGTACAAGGAAGCGCTCGCCGTCTGACTGAGGTCTTGACAGTACGAACCGAGCGCAGCACCCACGTTTACGATACTCCAGCACACACAAAAACTACAGCTCGTACTCAAGGCAAAGTCTGATTTGTTTCTGTCACGTAAAGATAGTTGTTGTTTCGAGTTATTTGGCGTTATAAATCAACTATATTTTGTTCTCCATTCAACCTCTAAACAAACGTTCGAGTCTCAATATCTACAAAAGGAAAGCTTGGATGTCTGTGGGTGCAATACTTCTATTTATGTACCCAATGAGGTAAGCCGGGGCTTGCTGATAATTAAAGTAGCAGGAGTAGTACGGTTGGTTACTTCGCTGTGCCTTCTGTGCTAGAGGTCCCCAATTCGATTCTCAACTGCTGGAGGGAGGAGCGAAAGGCTCATCGTCGGCTTCCGTGCTACGAATATACCTGCTCTATAAGCTGCCTTTATAAATAAGACCGCTAATCCGTTGCACTGATGTTCTCGGCACGTTTATATTACTCTTTTGTTGTACTTGATTCCTTCCTATATTTAGAGATTATAGGTAAATCCAGCTGAAAAGTTTTGCCCAAACGAAGCAGAGCAGGAGCAGAAAGTCCAGCAATTTCATTAATATGAACAACTTAACAGTTGGCAAAAATGCTTTCGAGCAGATTACTGATGCCAAAGCTAATTTCGTGGACACTTTTAAGTGTTTAAAAACACTTATTAATTTTTGTTAATTATTGCGGAAGAATCCAAAGGAAGCAATTCTCAAAGGAATTACATAATTATACGTTATGCTTGGTATGCTAAGCTGGCTTAACAACTCCAGTGTGAGAACAAACCCCCATTGATTTATCAGTTTTGATGAATAAGATTGATATTGAACCAATGGCCATGAAAGAAATATGTTTAGAAATCATTTCTTTAACAGCGACAGTTGATCGCGTAGAGTGCGGTTTAGCAGGTCTGCAAGGCTTACTCTAGGTCACAATGATCCCTAACATCGCCCAATATTGCCTAATATCGTTTAATATTGCCCAATCCTGCTCAATAAAGCCAAATGTCGCTCAACATTTCCCTCCGCTTATTTTTATTTTTTTCTTTGATGCCTCGCTCATATCCTTGTATACTTCACAACAAGAGAACATAACACTTAAAGGAAGGTGTAGATATTTTGTTACACGATAGTGTTTTTATACCCTTTTGTAGGCCTTCTGCATGTGCCCTATTGCTTTAAAAGTTCAGTGCTTCGATATTGTACGAAGAATATAGAAAGCAATGTAGTAATTGTCTCTCGCAAGAAGAAACCCAACCGCACAAGTTAGTCTACCTTATCTATATTCATGAAGTGCTTTCAGTAATGTAATCCAAATTACACGCATGCTACTTAAGTCAATTGCGGCGCTTAAGTGAATAATTGCGGCACTCCAAAAGTTAAAAAGATATAGGACGTCTTCAAAGTTTTGAAAACATGGACATGCTTCAGCACAGGAAAGGTTTTTTCGCTATTTGGTTTTGTTTAATCACTGCTGCCGTTCAAATTGTATTTTCTGTGGCCGAGAAACAAAATGGGGGGATTCTTGGCAATGTTTGTTATTCAGAAAAGAATCGAACGTGCACAGAGAAAATTACATGCCCAGCCTGCCTTAGGGTGGGGTGGCACATCAGCAAAGCGCCTTACATTATGAAGCAAACCGAACGATTATCTACTATTGGTGGTAACTACACAGGAATTTTTTGGTGTAAGTATATAGGATCAGTAACAGCTCCAGAAATTTTATTGATTTAATTAAGAGCTGATTACCAAGATTGTCATCAGCAATATAGAATCTTTGATTATTTTATGAGTACAAAACTGTTGTCTTCTTACGTTTTGCATGTTAATGTTAAGCGTATATAGTTTAGAAAATACGAACGCAAACAGTGCATGACTGGTCGTGTTATTTTTTGAGGCGATCAAATTTTGTAACTAAAGTGACAACACAACCAGGAACCTAGAATAAGAAACGACTGTAATATGGCTAGGAAAACTAAAACAGAAACAGGAAATGTACAATCTTGATTTATATTAAAACAAGAAAACAGAACCACATAGAAGTTGAAAGAAAGTTTAGTTTTTAATAAATACATATATTCTCGTTTCTTAAGCAATTAAAAATCAAATGTGCATACAATACTTTATAAGAAGCATAACCTAATCCATTTCTCTAATTCTTCGACATCTGAATATGCGCCAAATTGCATTTCAGCCAGGCTAAATTTCAAAATTTTTTTTTCGGTGCTCTTTTTCCGTACATTATAGCAAGACCAACTCTGGGCCTGGCGTTGCAAATGTGATTATCTTCCTTTGAACTCTCTTTGTAACCAAGTAGCTGCAGAAATTTTGGTTTCTTGGGAGTTTTTTAGAAATTCAGATGAGTCTATTGGTCCGTTGTAGCCGGTGCTTATCTCCGGTTTCTGTAGTGTTAAGCTGATAAGAGTCATAGACTCCCCCTGGATGGGACACTAATCCATCGCAGGCTAGCCCCCTGCAGAAGTGGCACTCATTTTACCGAAAAAATTTTTAGAGTCATCAAATTCATTATTATTGGACGCAACAAGGCATTTTCTAAATTCTATCAACTTTAATTAAAATCATCGGAAAACCAATAATAAAAACAAAACTGCATATTACATTATTGTTTTTAAAGAAAACAATAATAAAGACAATTAGCCGTTTCGTTCTTTAGCGAACGTGTAAAATATGTTAATGTTCAAAGTATTTACTAGTTTTTTTTTCAGAAATGTTCCAGTTAAGGCGTTTTAATTAATCTAATTGCTTTAAAATGGTTTCTGGAACTGCCGGTGTCAGATGCTACAGCAAGTCAGCTTTAAATAATTTAAACTTGTTCTGAAAATGGTTACTTGTCAAGTTTCCGCACTTGTTCCCAGAAGATTATTATTATAGTAAATATTTTATTTCAGACTACAATTAGAAATCCCTGTAATTTTAAAATCAAAACCGACGACGTGCCGAAATGGCGGCTCTTGTCAGTCTTTTCTGAAACGTCAAAAAAATTTCCGATTTCAAAAGACAAATATCAAGACTCGGATATTTAAAAGTCTATTATGAACTCGTACATGCAAAAAAAATAACTAATATAATACTTATATAATACTTTGAATACATGTATTTGAAATCTCATAGATCAGTAAATATTTCTTCATCTCCATAACTGAAGAAACATTTTGAAGCTCTATACTCACTTCAGGTGGTGGCAGGTAGATCACACCGTTTAATTTTAGACAGTTCGAACATGACAGGGAGTAGAAGCTGCGAAACAAACAAAGGTATTGTGACAAAAACAAAGATGGCCATGATTAAAATGGACATAAAAACCGCTGCCATTTGTGGAGAACAAGAGGAGTTTAGACGTTGTTTTCATAGCCAAACTAAAACTTAATCTGAGTAAACAAGTGGTGCCTTTTAAATTCGCTTTGTTCTCCGGGGGGAAAAAGAGGGTCTTTTACCTTTTTGGAAAGACATTGGAAGTTCTAGACTTCTTAAAAGCCGAAGATATTGTAATTTGGAAAATTAATATCTTTTTTATTAATAGGCTATTTTTTTAACAATTTTCAGATGTTAATTTGATTTACATTTTGTTTAACTATCATGCAAGAACTTCCATTTAAAAAGTTTTTTGCGGTGGGGAACACAGGCAATTCACGTTTTTATGACGTAAAATTTGAGGAAAATTGTTCACTACTGGAAGACGAAATCCAGATGTGACAGGCGGTGTTTCTATTGATATTCTCCTGTATAGCGCTATTAATCCATAGTTACTGTTAGCACTCTAAAGAATTCTGGTCAATCACCCTAAATCTCTAAATCAATATTAATGTTTGCCGCAAAGGATATATTAAGTTTTAACTTTTTCTTAACTGCAAAACTCCGTTGGGGTTATAAATCCCAACATTTCAGACATAAAAAAACTTAGTGATTAATTGTTCTCTATCACTGACCAAAGATAAAGGAAAAATAGAAGAATCTTATTCAAATATTTTTTTAACGATTACACTTCATTTTGGCACCAGCGCTGGAGCCACAAGCTACTTTTTACACTGAATATAAATTCTTATCTGTTGCTCAATGTAAAGTAATGTTATACTTTGAAAGGAGTTGCTGGTTCTAATACCAAATCCCCCACTGACAAGATATTACGGAACAAAGTGTTTAATAAACATTTTTAAAGTAGTTGAATAAAAAATTCAAGTCATTAAGATATCCACCTGTTTTCACAGCCCTTGTTAACCACAATATACTCGTTTCTTTCAAGTCCTAGAAGCTTCGCCCAATAAGATTGTAATCTTCAGATTTTTAACTGGTAAAAGATGAAAGTTACACTTTCTCTTCAGTTAGACAATATAGTTTTAGCTTTCGAATTTGGTTGCCCTATTTTAAACCTTAATAAAGACGGCTTTTATATCGGAAGGTCTTGTTGAGCCGCAAAAACGGTATCAAAGAAAGAATATAGACAAAAAAAGCTGTAAGCAGTTTACTAATCATTATTTTATCAGATTTTTATTACTTATAGCAGCCAAAAGAGTCAATCATTAGTGCATGATTTGTAAATTTTGTGGTTTGTTTTGCTCAGTTCCTATCAAATACTTGTCATTTGTAAAGCAACATTAAAATTTTGGTTTAAAACAATCCTTGGATTAACTAAATTAAATTTTTTAAGTCTTTGTTGAATTTGACAAATCGCCATGTACATATGAAAGTACTATCATGAAGATTTATTTTCTGTACAAAATGAAAATGTCCGCTGTTCCAAAAAATCAAAAATCGGCTACTCTCAGTTTATGAAAAAAGTTTGAAAATTCCTTTGAGATATTTAAATCTCTCAAGTGCTCTTAATTAAACAATGTGCATGCAAACGAGAGCTGAATATTCCAGTGTTAGCTTGTTTTTCCTTTTGAATAATTCAAACCATTGTGCTTTACTGCTGTGTGGAAAGTCAAAACACAGCAAAACCAAAGCAAACGTCTCCCAATTCTCTGTAGGTCAGATTGTGAGCTAAGAAAACAAATCCATCATTTCATTATGAAAGCAACTATGAAACGTGAGAATAACGAAATATTAAGTGGATAAAAAGGACAAAAACTTGTTAGAAACTTTCTGAAAATGGAACAGAAGAATAATTTGGTTACATCACATGTTAACGAACCAACCACATTCAGTGCGTACAGAGTGATAATCCACTGCTAGCTGAGAAATGTTACGGAGTCTGAGTTGAAGATCCGAAAGGCTCGTTCTTGTTTTTACTTTTGGAATACTTACAGTGCATTGAAAATGTTCTTAGGAGAATGCCAGATTGAAGAGCTCGAAAACTATACGTTTGCTGTAAAGAGCCTTTGCTTCAAGCAAGTTTGATATTCAAGAAATTTAAACACTAAGGAAACAGTGTTCAAGATAAGTCTTCACAAAATGATTCAACCCAAAGCACTGTCTTCAACTTTTGTTCTTGCAAGTTTGATTTTGATCCCAATTACGTCTCTTAGTTCCATGGACAGTATTCCGCCGTTCAATGAAAGTGAGCCGTTCAACCTCGAGTCAATATTTGGAACCAGTTCTTGTGATGCAAGCCAAACTTGCAAAGGAAAAATTACTTGTCCTGCTTGTGTGAAAATTGGCTGGGTTCAGCGAGAGCCATACATATTGAAACAGACAACTGGTTTTGCAACGTTTGCTCCTCATAGTGGTATTTTTTACTGTAAGTACATACTTTATTACGCTAATTCTTCTTTATTTAGAAGTGGCACGAAGATCTTGTTCGAAGATCAGTCATAGGACCAATGTTTTTGCAAAACGTTTTAATTCTATCTGTTGATATTTTTAGTGAAATTAAATCATTTTTTCGGGGTTTCGATAAAGGCGAAATTGTTCATTGTTACCAGATATTTAGTAGTGGTTAGATTATTTCTTCATCTCGTCTAATGAAGTATCTTTAAAATATGTCTGTCAAACTTTTTAAACTAACATATGAATACAGCAGGTGGATAAAAGCTTTGTTTCCTTGTTTCGGCGGTTTCGCTGTTGTTTCTAAACACTACCTTCGTTTATTTAGAAACTGTTTCGTTGAACTGTCTTTATGATATACAATATTATATTTTGTAAAAACGATTTCAAAAACAAATTTGACCAAAGTTATATGATGCGTTGCCGCAGAGTGCTAAATCTTTCAAAGTTAATTTAAGAATTCTTGTGCTGAGGACGATGCGGTCGGTTGTCGGACACAAAGGCCTTGTCGTAATAAAGTCGTTGTTTTAAAAGATATGTTTTGAAAACATTGTTTCCCCCAATACATTTTTTGACAAAGTCATTGCGAAATATATTTTTTCAAAAGTTATTGTAGCTTGTTCTTTGACCCAAATTTAAAGTGATTAAATCTGATGACTCTAACAAACTGCCAACAACCAGTCAACGCGGAATCAATTATGTTATTTTTAAATAATTAGAATTTTAACAAATCAAAACGAAAATTGATCACAAAGAAAGCCCTATTACATGTTTAATTTGTGAACTCCAGCAGCTGCGTTTCTTTAAGTGTGTTTTGGTTCAAAGCTAAACCGGGTTTGGATATAAAATGTCTAGATGTTCCGAGCTATGACGACATGTAAATTATAACTATGAATTTCACTCACTGCACTGACGAAAAAGGTTAAATCTAGTTTTGCCAGGGAGTTAAACTGACGGAATAATTTGAAATCATCTTAGTTAGAAATTTTAAATATAATATCACATATTTCAATAAGCGTTTTTATTGCCCAAAGCTGCCTGCCGGCTAATCCCATTCAATAAAGCCAAATGTTGCCAAACATTTCCCTTCGTTTATTTCCATTTTTCTTACTTTGATGCCTTTTCAGTCATATCCTTGTTTACGTCACTATTAGAAACATAAAACGAAGAGGAAATTGAGATATTTCATTGCATGATAGTTTTTTTATAAATAATGTCGCGTAATATCGCCTAATTTTTTGCGAAAATTGCCGGTGTCGCGTATGAACTTATAAGAACCAGTAAATTTTTCCGAGGCTCGTTGTTCTTAATTTTTTGGCGATTTCATCCTTAATTTGTTCTTAATTTGTTCTTACTTCTGTGCGCGCTTTTTAACGAAGAAAAAACAAAATAAAACAAGGTATTCGAAAATGAAAACTATGAAACGCCTTGTGCCACACATGTATTGTAGAGGCGAACTAACTTTATAGTTTGTTAAGCAGTCTTAACAATGAATCTTTTTATGTTTTATGTTTTATGCTGTATCGCTAAGTTTTAGTCAGTTTTCTACCACAAAAACTTTCCTAGTTATCAAGCCTCAGC